>JABSTB010000435.1:0-52790 GCA_013756995.1 Neonectria neomacrospora
GTACGGATACATAGCAATTGAATGTGCATGGTCACGAAGCTCCGTATTCGTAGAATGTACATACAAATGCGGTTAAAGTTGGATATGCATAAGTACTGCGCAGTACCTTGCCCATGTCCTTCCTGATGAGTGTCCTGATGCGTCAATGGTGTTGCATTCCTCCTCAACGTGGCGCCAGTTCGCACATGGAATTTAGAGTCAACCAGCCCAGCCGCTGGCCCATGCGTGAATGATCCTCCCGTCCGTGCATTCCAGGTTTAATACTGTTGATCAGGCAGACTATCTAGATTCTGGTTAGTATCAAGCAAGCAAGCAAGCATTTATGGAGTGTGACCAGCCACTCGTACATCCCACCGACTTCGAGAGAAGCGACGAGTCATTCACTTCGGCAATCAATCGAACCGCCAAACTCGTGTAGTGGTAAGGTAAAGAGGATCAAGTGCGAGGTTGGGAGGGTACAAAGTACCTAGCACTACAGCAGTGGCTGAGTGGGTGATAAATCGATATGATAAGGCTGGCTTCATCACGGCGCCTGTCACTTTTGATTCAATAATGACGTACTCCCTCACTGGTAAAGTGCGCTAATGTACAAACCATCCCACCATTGACCTACCTAGACGGTCTACTCTCCAAAGCTCTGCAATGGGAGAATAGAAAAGGTGGCCCATGTCTTCCTTCTGTCTGATCTGTGGGCCCCATATCCTCAAAGTCCTCGCAGCGGAGTTCCCCAACACGCTAGTCAAAGTGAATGCGCCAGAGCTCCCGATCGCTTCCAGCAGTAAAGTCACTGCGCGTGTGCATCATCAAGATGTTGTCGTTGATCAGCAGATCGCCTTTGTCCCAGACATGGTAGAAGGCGACTCGCCGGTCATGCAGCAGCGCCGTAATCGCGTCGCAAATCGCCGTGCTGTCGTCGTTGTCGTCAATCGTTACGCTCGTGGCATCGAAGCTGGTCTTGCTCTGTGGCCAAGGCTCGTGATATCGCAGACATGGCTTTCCTGTCGTCGGGTGGTTGACGACCAATGGGAGGCCTTTAAGGGTCGTCGAGTTGAACGATGAAGTCGACACAGTCCAGGTCATGCTGGACAGTTTTTCAACGCTGAGCCAGGACGGCAGGTACTTGAACAGCAACGTCGATGACGAGAAGAGGGTGAATCCGGTGTCCGAAGGAGAGGCAGTGGGCGTGTGGAAGAATTGAAACCTACAACACAAGGCACCGTCGGGTTAGCAACATGCATCCAAAGGGAACCGTTCGTGTTCTACTCAACGCCAAGAACAGAGGGCTATAACTTACTGAGGCGGTGTTGACACAAGGACCTCTCGGTTGGTCGCCTCGTCGATTTGCTTAACCGTCTTGAACAAGCCATCATAGTGGAATGGCATCCATTCCGCCGAAAGCACGTTGTTTAAACCTCGCGTGTCAGCGCCGCGGTCTTTCACTTCGAGCAGAAGACCAAACTTCCAGGGAAGAGGCTCGCCAAAGTCATACGCCTTCTTGATAAAGGCCTCCTTTTCGGGCCTCTTCACAAATCCACGCAAGATGATGGGAGAGTTGATTTCTGATAGAGAGCGTACTTTTTTGACATCGATGTCGTTCATCGTCAGTGCTCCTCGGCCTTTGGCAGGTCGAATCATCAGCCCGGCTGGGTAGATGGGATCGCAAGTGACGCCGCCCTTCTCCTCAGCCCAGGATAAGAGACTGGACTTCTCGCGGTAGTAGCTTGGACGTCCGTTCTCATAGACCAGCTCTAGCTTCTCGTCCTTTTCAAACTCGGCTCGCGGGCCGGTGGTAGTAGTACCGTCGAGCATGAAAGCAATAGTGGAGTGCCACGGCGTTGTGTAGAAGGTGTCTGTCGGCAGCAGGTTGAGAGATAGTTTGTTCGCGCCGGTCGATGGGTGGATAGACAAGCGAATGTGGTTGATGTATTTCTGGCGGACTGCATTGGCAAACGCCTAAAGAGATAATTAGTCGAATCAGATAGAGGAGAGAGGAGGCCTTAAGCTTACATCTCCACGAGCCATCATTTGCTTGGCAATGTACTCGATACCCTTCTTGTACTTGGACTTTGTGCGGTCTTCCCTAAGGGGATAGACATTCTCCAAGTCGAGTTGGAGAAACTTGATGTAGCCGCGGTAGGTCATGCAGACATCCTCGCTTTGGCGGGCTTCTTCCCAGCTCCAATCTTGCCGCGAAAAGCTGTTGAGCAGTGCTCGGCGGAAATTCGACGCGTTCGCGACATAGGTCATCTCATTGAGCTCAGCTGGAAGCTCAATGTTGACGAGATCCCGGAGTCGCGAGAAGGAGATATGCTTGAACCCCTTGGTTAGGGCAAGCTCTCGAAGGGCTTCACCGTAGGCCCAAACGTCTTTATCTGGTACGCCAAGCAAATCTAGAATTTGTTGGTTTTACTCAGCGTTGTGAAATGGCGTTGAGGCTTACCATTGTACACGAGGCCATCGGAGATGATGGTCAGCTTTGCGCCAGGAGGGTACACATCGCCGATAGCTTGGCAAAGGCCATTCAGTCGAGCAAGCGCAAACTCCTCTGCCTTGTCTGGAAGGTTCCCAAGGACCTTGCTGGTTGAGTTGGGGGACTTGAATGGGAACGCCGGCAGGCACAAAGGCACTGGCCGCTCAGCCCTGACATGAGTGTAGGTAAGGGCGAGGAATTTGAGCGCAGACTCGTCAGCCCTGCTGTCGATGCTTGGCGAGCTGACCATACGATACCTGTCGATGATTTGAAGGATCTGGGAAGAGGTCTGAAGAGCCGGCGTATCGAGGGCGACGGGCAGGGAGGTCATGTTACCGCCCGGAATGCCCAAGGGCACAAGCCTGGGCTCAGCAGCTCCAACAACAGCCATAGTAATCAAGGCAGGTGAGGTAGGATTGATCTTTGAAGATAATTGAGGTGCAGGAGATTGTTTCTGGTCCCCTTATACATTCACGAGGCAATGATCTTAGTGGGATTACATCTATATAGGAGCTAAACCCTAACTCCTCCCTTAAGCTCGGAACGCGGTTCCGAATCGAGCCTCCTAAGTTGGCAATGGTCGTTTCATCCGTCTCTGCTACGGCATATTTTCCGAATCCAACTAAGCAACCGATTTCGTATCGTACAACTCGACCCAGCTTCCCTTCCTGGTCACTCCACGGCCTGGGCTGACACTGGCAACAGATTACATCACACCGGCTGACGACGATCTTCATACTACCTGACAAACTCGGAACGGTTTGCCACTTTATCCCACTCGGGCCGCCCAGTTTTTCTTTTGTTGTGTCATGGATGTTGTGTCATGGACCCTTAAGCTAAAGGCGCAGTGACCGCACGGACAAGGCAGATGGGGGCCGGGAGCAAGGTCAAAAATGGCAGTATGTCCTTCGACACCTTGTGGCGTTCAGGCACATCCCGATTTACATAGTACGTTTAACAAGACGAGGACAAGGGCCCTGATGTCCGCATTTTGTCGAGGCCCGGGGTCTTAGAGATACGGCCCGTCCCAACCTGGCCAGCGACGAGCCGAAACGTGCCAACAGCCTGACCAAAGGGTAGCAGTTCCGGCGGGGGCGTGTAAGAGATGTGGCCCAATTGTCCAAAGGACCAAGAAATGCACAAAGGACCCTCGAGCTTAAGCCTTACTCAGCGCGGGTTGCTACGCTACATGCAGTGAATCAAGGTCCGGAATGCATACAAGTGCGCATACAACGTAGTGTATTCCGATGTTGGTGGTGTGCGGGCCGTTTCCCAGTTGCCCCATTGGGAAATGCGGGACCGAGCGGTCCCCGGGAGTGCTCCGGGGCATCGATCGGACCCTGGGATTTAGCCGCGCGCGCGGTGTCGGCATCAGCCGCAACTCTACTTAGTATGGAGACTTTGGAGTACACAACCCAGCCGCCAATGAAAACGAAAATGACGCGAAAATACTAGGGATTGAAATTTCCAACAATCGTCTTACGCTGACGAATCTAGAAATATGGCCGCGTTTCACGGTAGACCGCCGGGCGTGGGCTTCTCCGGGGGGTGCCGGATCTTCCCGCTATGAGACTCGACAGTATCTCTTGGCGCTAGTTTTGGGATATGATCCTCGAGGATCTTAAGAATCGTATCATCGAATGTTACTTAGCCTAAATTTCTATATTCCAAAGTCATTACGGCAATACTAGATCTAGGAATTTGGAAAAGCCTTCTCACAATTTCGTGGAAAATATTCATTCGGGTATCTACACAGTTGGATCAAAACGACACAAAACATCCATCGCCTACCTTACAGCTAATCTTCAACATGGAAGAAGTCGACGTTGCTATCATTGGAGGTAGTTTGCTTGCTCGCTGCTGTCGGTATCCTTAATTAACCAACTCGCACAGGTGGACCTACCGGTCTCTTTACTGGACTATTGCTGCATCAACTCGGTGTCTCAGTTTCTATCCTAGGTAAGGAATCGGATGTTGATTGTAAATGAAGACGTACTTACATAGACTCAATAGATGCCAAACCTGAATCTCTTGATCTGGGGCGCGCGGACGCATTAAACGCCCGTACGCAACAGTACTTCGAGGTGGCAAACATCCTAGACGAACTTCTACCCCAGGGCCTCAAGTGCAACAGTGAGTAATCCCTCCAAACATCGTCATAACTTCAAGCATACTCAGTCTTCTGCAGCTAGCTCAACTTTCGGCAATGGAGAGTTCAAGTCGCGTCAGAATCAGTGGTGGGTTGGGATCGAGCACGCGCTGCACAAGAACTTCCTCATGATCGGCCAGCCCGTTGTAGAGAGGTTGATTGCCAGCCGTCTTGAGGGCCGTGTTCACTATAACGAGCATGTTCTCAGCATCTCAGAGGACGACAACGCCGTTGAGATCGTCACACGATCCGGCCGCAAGGTCCGCAGCAAGTATGCCCTGGGCGCCGACGGTGCGAAGTCTATGGTCCGAAATGCGCTGGGGCTGAGCTTCACTGGAACGAAGCCCGAGATGCTTTGGGCTGTTCTCGACACATTCATCAACACGGACTTTCCAATCTGCCCGGAAATCATCACCTTTGAGCTGGACGGTCAGTCTCGCGTCTCCTGGATCCCACGAGAGCGCGGCCTTTGCCGTTTCTACGTTCTGCTAGAGGGTGAGGTCAACCAGGAGCGTGCCGAAGAGTCTATAAAGAAGCACATGGCTCCCTACCGCGTCGATTTCCTCAAGACGGAGTGGTACAGTACATTCGATGGTAAGTCGAGCATCCGAGCATACCCAAGTCGCAAGACACTAACGTAGCATGTATGTAGTCAAGGAGCGAATTGCCGAGTCCTTCATCTCGAAAGGAGGTTCGGGCCGCATTCTCCTTGCTGGAGATGCCGCACATGTACATTCCGTCAACGGCGGTCAAGGCCTCAATACTGGAATTGCGGATGCATTCGGCCTCGCCTGGCGTTTGGCTATGGCTCTCCGACCTGACGTGAAAAAGGATGCTGCGGAGAGCATCATTAAAAGCTATGACATTGAACGCAGGTCCACAGCTCAAGAAGTCATTGGCGTCGCAGCTGCCTTGGTGCGTGACACCGTTCGCGAGGCGAAGACATACGTGTCCACGATCCAGCGCAATGCCGCCTACATTACTGGTAAGTACATATTACCTCCCACCACATCTTTCTGCAGTTCTAAATACTGAACTTCTCAAGGCATGGGTGTTTCCTACGATGGTTTGTCTTCACCACTGATCAAGGAGTCCCAACACGACATATGGAAGGCCGGCCATCGATGCCCAGATATCATAATGAAGCCAGCCTCCGGGGTTGAAAGCACAAGGCTCTATACCATGGCACCGTACGGAAGGTTCCTGGTTCTTTTCATTGGAAAGCACCTAGAAAGTGCCTTTGACTATGGCTCTGTGGCGGACTCGTATCACATCTTGCCCGCGGACGGACAGATGGAGCAGCAGGGGCAAACTGGAGAGGTTCAGACTTCGGCCGTTGGGAAAAGGCTCACCGCCGACTGGGTCAAGGCAGAGGACTCTTTCGTCGTTGTGGTACGTCCAGACATGTACATTGGATACGTCACGAGTGGCGACGATTCCTGGACTCAGTATCTGGCCGACCTCTTTGTCATAGCACAGTAATTCCAGACGTGATTTTTAGTTCCTTAGCAAGGTAGCAGAATTGAGTATTTTCACTATAATTTAGGTTTTCATATCTGATCGTACGTGACGTCGTTTCAGAAATTCGGTCGATCCTTGTCGTGCTGAAAAATTTCTTCCTCCGTGTAAGTCAGAGAGTCGCCCTCAGGGATCACCGACGTTGAAATTGAGTGCCATCCCTCAGTCAGCACGATTATGGTATGACACGGCCCACCTGGTACGGCAATTACTCGTAGCGACTGGAGCCGTTTCGGCAGGTCCCCGGCGGCAAAGGTCTCTTCCTCTCATCTGGTTCCGGAGTGGAGAATGCGTCTTTTGTATACCACCTGGAGCGGAGGGCTTCCGTATGTGGACGTGCCCGGGCCGATGACAAATGGGCCGAGCGGGATAAGGAAAGCTGTCTGTCTACTGCATTCAGTTCCGACGGCTATGGGAAGACGGATTGCATTGCGTGTTTCCGAGGTCGATACTGGAAGAATCTGATGAAATGGGCAGTTAATCCGCCCAAGAAGGGGGAGGAAGATCCGTCTCGGACACGTCCATGCCATTGCCGACTCAAGTGGCCGGGCTACACTACTCCGGTATATTGACATAGGATCCGAGGATGGGACAACCTGTAGCACTTGAGGAAGCCTCCAGTGGGATATCTACTCTTGAAAGAACACCGACTTCGGAATATGTCGCTGTGCCTGTTCCAAATGGCGGGCCCCAAGCATGGCTGCAAGTCGCTGGCTCGTTCTGTCTCTACTTTTGCACCTGGGGTAAGACACAAGAGATTCCGAAGATCCAACCAACTCAGAGTATTCGGCCAAGAATGAGATACTGACTGAACTTCTCGATAGGTCTTGTGTCTAGCTTTGGCACCTTCCAGACCATATATGAAACCGACCAGCTAAAACAGCACACGCCCTTTCAGATATCCATCGTGGGCTCCCTCCAGACGTTCCTCATGGTGTTTCTTGGCTTCATCGTCGGCCCCATCTACGATGCTGGCTACTTCCGCCAGCTTCTGGCCGTTGGTTCACTGCTCATCATCATTGGCACCGTCTTGCAGAGCCTGTGTCATAGTCTTTGGCAGTTCATTCTGACCCAGGGCGTCCTTGTCGGGATGGGCGCGGGCTGTCTTTCTATCCTCAGCGTTGCCATCACGTCTCTATGGTTCACGACCAGGCTTCCGCTGGCTAATGGCGTTGCAGCCTCGGGAAGCGGCTTTGGGGGGTGCGTCCAGTCCTCTCCTGTTCTCCGTCGTTAGCCATAGCTAACTAGATGTTAGAGTTCTACTTCCCATCATGGTTCGGGAGCTTTATCCCCAGATTGGACTTTTCTGGGCCGTTCGGGCGCTTGCACTGGTCCTATTGCTGCTGCTCGGAGTAGCCAACCTCATACTTCGAGCGAGAGACACCGGGTCGCAGAACCGAAGCCGTCGATCTTTCATCGATCCAACTGCTTTCAGAGACTGGCCGTACCTTCTCTTTGTCGCCGGATGCTTCGTGGTATTTCTCGGCATGTACACCCCTTTTGTGTACATTCAGAGCTACGCGCTGGACGAGGGGATTGTCTCATCTAACTTTGCCCTCTACTTCCTTGCCATCCTCAACGCCAGTTCCATCTTTGGTCGCATCCTACCGAGCTTCGTCGCACAGCGCATCGGCTCAATGAACATGATCATAGGGACGACGCTTGCGCTATCCATCACCAGCCTCTGCCTCATCACTGCGAAGACGTCAGCTCGCCTCATAGTGGCCATCGTCTTCCAGGGCTTCTTCACCGGAACCTTCTTCGCGCTGCAGCCAACCATCTTCGTCAGGCTTACAGCCGATCCTAGCAAGATCGGAACGAGATTCGGCATGGCTTTCTCTGTCATGTCTGTCGCGCTGCTGTTTGGATCACCAATTGCAGGAGCTCTTCGGGGGCAGACGGGGTACGATGCGGCTTGGATCTGGGCGGGTCTTACAGTGCTATGTGGAGGGATGATTATATCTGTAGCTCGGGTGTTGAAGGGCCAATGGACGAAGCCAGTGTAGGGTTTTGTTTATTCATCTGGCAGAAGCATTTCCTTTTGAAGACAGCAAGTGCTGAGGACTTTACCTCTGAAGGTGGGCAACTATGTCCAGTGCGTCAAGCTAGATAGGATAGAACCCTGAATCGACCCTATAGCGTTTCTCGGCTCGGTCTAGCTAGAATCTGCTGTATTTGAGATGCTATCTTGTCGTAATATCACTTGCCAAACCCACTTTCATTGCGAGTCACCGGCTAGCCGCATTCTAGCTCCGCCAAGTCCCCCATTGCCATATAATTCCATTCTGGAAATCATCCTCTCTTCGCCAACGCCGACATACTCATCACCCACCCAACTCCTCGCCGCATACCAACCTTCCGTTTGTCCCCTTCTCTACTATACACCACGCCTCGTCTATCAGGCTCTCCCCGCCCGTCCAACCTGCAAGATCTCTCCTGTCAAGGCTTCATCTCCACGCAGCACTGGCCACGAGTTTCCATCCGCCTTGACAAGCACCAATTCTAGCTTCGTCCCCAAGATCTTGTAGGATGACTTCTCCGTGTCAATTGCTGCAAAGAGTGGTATATCTGCCTTGTATCGCTTGGGGAGCGAATCCGTGGTTGTCAGGTCCAACACGAGTTGTTTGTCCTGGAATTCGACCTTTGCCGTGTCTTTGTTGATCTTCTTGAGGAAGAAGGACGCAATTACGTTCGCCGGGGTCTGATAGAAGTCATGTCTACCATGTTGTTAGTCGGCAATAAACCACTTCCGGGAGAATGGGGGTCTTACCTGACTGTAGACAGAACTTCTTCACCGCCCTCATCAGCCTTGTCCTTGTCGCCGCTGCCGACGAACAAGTGCCGGTTCTTCGTCTTGCAACCTTCGAGGTTCATGAACTGATCAAACTCCAACACCCTCCTCTTGCAACAAGTGTAACCCTTGCTTCCCTCGTGGAAGAGTGGCGCTCCAGGGTGGTGCACACACTCCTCTGCGTCTCTGGACTTATCCTTCTTGTAAGTCGCACCGCAGCCCCTACGCTTACAGCTAGCACCGTCGGGGATCTCCAGGCTCGGGTCGTCGTCCTCCGACTCTGGGGTGACAGGAGGCGGCGTTGGGGCATGCAGGGCGGTCTGGACAGGTGCGCGGGAGGGCGAAGCGGCGTTGAGGCCCTCAATCTTCTTGGTCAGGGCTTCGTCGTCTTGCTGGGGCTTCTGCTCCTCGACGCCGGGGGGCTTGTCGGTGGTCGAGTGAGTGCCGGTTGTGCAGGGCGGAATGTCCATGAACTCATCAAAGGTTAAAACACGGGGCTTGCAGCACTTCCATCCTGTAGCCTCAGGTTAGCAGCCAGAACCGGGCGGAGTTAAAGCTCAGATTGAAGCCATGCCTACCTTTCTGCCCCTCATGAAAGATGGGAGGGCCGGGGTGGTACAAGCACTTCTCGGCAGCGTCGGTATACTCCTGGCCACAGCCCTGATGAACACACTTTTGAGCCATGTTGAAAGACTGTTTACAGACTTGCCCGACACACGACCTGATTCTCAGAAATTGGGCTGGACGGTAAAGCAAAAAGATGGAGTATCACCGAGTTGTTTGGTGGGGTGGGAGCTTCTAGAATTCCTGGCCCCGATGACGCTGAAGTGCCGGAGCTCAGTCTTCACCGCCTTCCTGTTTGGGTGCGGGGTTGAGCTGCACTTGGCGATTATGCGATTAGACCGTAGCAAATCTCGACGACAGCTCACGGCTAACAGGTAGGTCCGAGGAGCTTCGGCATCTCGAACCATTTCCCAGCCTCACACCAGGTGAAGGAAAATACCCCGGACTACGCCTGTCATCTAAAGACCAACTTGCGCTCTTTTTGTCAGAAATTCACCATGTTTGCAACTCGCCGCCTCCTGCAATCTTGCAGAATCACCTTCTTCACCCGTGACACCTGCGGCCTCTGTGGCCAAGCTAAGGGCGTTTTGTCCGACGTATGGGACAAGCGGCCCTTTACCTACAAAGAAGTCAACATCGATGCCTCACAACTCGAGTCAAAGGCGTGGAAGGATCTCTATGACTTTGACGTCCCCGTGGTGCGCGAGATTCGCTCGCTACGTCGATGAAGGCCTTTGTTAACCAGAAGTCAGATACACATCAGCAAGACCACGGCCCCGGAAGAGGATCCCGCCAAGTCTGGCAAAGCAATCAAACTAATGCACCGGTTCACGGTCGAGCAGGTTGAGGCCAAGATGGAAAAGGCAGAGCAGAGCTAGTCGATTCACACAAATTACCATCAGAGCTCGAGACCCAGAACCGCTATCAATACGACGCTCCCTTAGCTGGCTTTTCTCGCCCACTAGCGAAACTAACCTGCTCCTTGGCGGTAAAATCGAGTGCCGTGTAATCAGTCACCACGTTCATCATATCGAACCCTTGCTCCGCGAACAAGCCTGCCTGTTCGCCACCGGTGCAGTAGACGCCGCACTTTTTCCCAGCATTCTTGCTGGCAGATAGGATCTTGGCCAGCGCATCTTTCAATTCCGGAGCCATGACCCCGTCGATGATGGGGTGCCCGATATTGTTCCCTGCTGCAAGTCAGAACACCAATACATGGCCGAAGAGTTTGGGGCGGGAAGCGGACCGAGGTCAAAAGGCCCAATGAACAGCACGTCAATGCCCTCCACCGCAGCAATCTCATCGACGGATTCGAGCGCCTCCTTGGTCTCGATCTGTACAATGGTTAGGAGGGCGTCGTTCGCCTGCTGGAGATATCCGGTGAAACTGGGAACGGGGTCGAAGCGCTCGGGGGCGATGGGCGAGCCGAAACCGCGTCTCCCCAAGGGCGGGAACTTGGCAGACTGGACGAGCTGCCTGGCTTCTTCGGCTGTGCGAAGGAGAGGCACAACAATCTCATGAAGTGTTAGTAACATCAACGTCATGTCACCATTCAATGGTACGCACCCCGTGAGCTCCGCTGTCAAGAGCACCTGGAAGCATGTCAGCTATCCGCTCAGGGATACATACACTCATCGGCGATGGCTTACGCTTTACCATCCACCCTTGCATATCCGGGAGTCTCACTATGGGAGAAACCCCCAGTGCCGCAATCGCCGGTACGGCATCATGCATCGCGCCGTCTGAAACTACATCAGTGATCTGTCGCCGCACGACGCACTCGAGGGGAAACCTCCATACCGTCAATATTGCCATGTTCACAATCCACCAACACCCAATCGACCCCGGACCGCGCCAGCAATCGCGACACATTGGCGCCGGGAATCATCTGCCATGCGCCGAGCGAAGTCCGGCCCTGGTTCAGCGCCGTCCTCAACCGATTGGAAGCCTGCATTGCGGACATACTTCTCGCAGCTCCTCGCGGATACAGAGAGCTCCGTAGCGTCAGGGAGGGTCTCCAGCAGAGCGACGGTGATGTCCACGCCTTCATGGCTTAGACTTTGCGCTGTGGTGAGGGGGTTACGTGAGTTTTCCGAAAGGAACAAAAGGGGTGTCAACTAAACTGACACGTCGCACATAATCACAGAGGGAAGAAGGAAGAAACACTACAGTTATCGGGCTCGCAGACGGCCTTTTGAGGTATCGAGATTGGTCCCGATGGCACTTGGATGGCCCCCAGAGCGGGGGTGCGTCTGGTGGTGTGGGGTTGCAGGGAAACCATGCATCTTGGTGGGTGGCAGCCGAGACCGCGAGCAACAGGGCGTAGGGCGCAAGGCGTCGATTTCTTGGGGTATCTGGTTTTCAATTCTTTACAACTTGCGTATTTGAGTCTAGTCGCCTGCGGCCAAGCCTCATGAGAAGACGACGTGGATCCCCTGTACACAGCAGGCGCCTTGTGCCATGGCCTCGGAACTACCATCGACGCTCCACTAAATGATTGTAGCCGTCCGTCTGCAGTAGGCGGAAGGCCTCTTTCTTTGCTACATGGCGATGGATAAGACTCCCAAATCCCCGCCCTAACCCCGTCCCCCAACCTCAGAAGCAGCCGCAGCCCAACAGTTCAAGTAGCCAATCTTCGCGTCACTGCAACGAGGGGGGTACGGTTTGAGATCTATATCGTGAGGTTCCGGTAAATCGACTGGTCTGGAGAAGACAACCTAGGTAAACAATCTAAATCGAGCATGTTCATTCGTCGTCATGATCATAAATTAGTCTTGGAGACAACTGCAAGATGAGGTTAGCAATTGAGTCAGACGGAATAGGTCAAGTCCCCCGCGTACCCCAGGTAGTCCTCCTTGATGCTGCCAATAGCCCACATCTCTCCAACCTCGGTTCTGGTTCCGATAATCTTGACACGAACGTGGGTTCCGGGCTCGATCACAGTGTCCTCGTTGTTCGTGAACTGGGGCGGTGTCGCATTGGGATCCCATTTGATGTCGCTGGGGATCAACTGTTTTAATCGTCAGTAGCGGCCAAGCAGCGCGTGCCATGGGCCCAACGTACGTGCGCCGACACAAAGAGTCGTAGCGGTCCTGCCTGGGCAAAGAAGCCTTGAGGGTTGATGGAGTAGACGACAGCATCAACCTGAGGGGGGTCAGCCTCCGGAATCATGACGAGTCGCCAGATGGCGGCCTTACCGTCTCGCCCTTGAAAGGTCGCCACACGACTGCGCGGTATCCAACAGTAAACTCGGCAAGCCCGTTCCCGGGAAGAATGCGGCCTTCTGAGATATCAAAGGTATCCATGATGGAAATGATGTAGTAGCTTCCGGCGCACGTGCCCTCGACATCTTTTAGAAGCTTGCTCGTCACGAGATCGTGCATGTTGCGACCAAAGTAGGAAGGGTGCAGGGTGACCCTGCGCTCCATGTTGTAGAGGAAGAACATGATGAAGCCGGTACTGGAGCCGACGAGCGTAGGCGGCCAGGGAAAAGATTCGGTCCGTTCGAGGACGACGGATGGGGCTGCTGAGCAGGCAGGTCGTCGTAATCGGGGGCGTCGAGGACAGGAACAGAAACTTCCACAGGGGTCGGGGCTCAAGCGAACTCTTCCGGGCAGCTACCTATGCTGCTAGAGCGGAGCAGCGACGTGACGAGGACGAGCCCAATGCGAAGGAATGGCGACAATCGGCGAGGAGCGGACGACGGCTCACGGGGCGGGCGTCGCGCGATGCGATGGATGGGACGGACTCGCGAGGGATGGAGCAAAGGAGTCGCCAGGGCGCAAATGCGAACGCAAAGGGAAAGACTCCAGACTACACACAAGCACCCGCCGTCGTCGAGCGTTGAGTGGAGGTTTCGCCGCTGGCCTTCCCGACGCAGATGGGTCGGTGGAAAGTGAGGGTGATGGTGAAGGAGGTTTGTCTTGCGGCAAGGCTGAGAAGGGCCCGTGGCGGCAGAAATCTTGCCCAGTCATGGCTGAGAGCGCGCGCGTGGCCGGGGAGTTGGAGAGTCGCGCAAGGTCGGGTGGTCTGTGCGTCGATTCTTTGTTGGACCAAGACCTGCCAAGGGCTTCCAGGACAACCCGGTTGGAGGAGTGATCCATGGTTGATAATTACTGAGATTCTGCCTTGTTAGTTTCATACATAGGCGGGTAACTAGGAGCTTAATGTTGCTCGCAAAATACTATAGGGCTCCTTCTATATTATTACACTGCCGATGTTCAAGACCAATGGCTGTGTGGATTTTCGCACAAAATTCTGCTGATTCCTTGTGAGGCGGCCAGCCACTGACCCAGGTCCCACTCCTCTGACCAGGTGGAATTCGTTACATATATACACCGAACAATACTGGTCATGGAAACAACGGGGAGGGCCTGAAACTGAAAGGGTACATGCAGGAACCCGGCGGGAACGCAGGCTCCAGACTATCAGTGAGAACCCAGCCCCTGCAAATGCCCTTCAGTGCTTCCAGGCGCTTCAGCAGCAACAACATCTAGAAGCATGCCCGGAAACATGCATCGGCCGTCAGTCCACCAGCTCCCGCAGCTCCACCAGTCAATTGCTGCGCAATAAGCCGGCATCAGCAGTAACACAATGGATAAGACGGGAACAGTGGGTCGTGAATGTTCCCGACATGGAACACCGACACAAGGATGAGTACCTTATCCCAGAGTGGGCGCCGGCCACTGCAGCTATTTCATGCGACTGTCTACCCGTGGGAACCTGCTGCCGCCATCGTTTATTAGCATCAGCGGCGTCCTTGTGTCCGACGATGGCGTGACTTGCAAGGGAAGAGTGGAAGTCTGGAAGAGGTGCCCGAGACAGACGGCCAAACCTGGGGAACGAGGCAGGGATTTGCAGCTACATTTCCAGCATGACCAGCGCGTCCTAGAGAATACCACCTCGTAGGGATTTAGGCGACTAGAGAAAAGGAAATGGTTAGACTAACAATGCCTTACCTGCTCCTTTTGGAGACTGTGGGAATGAGGGGGGAAACGAGTTGTTCCGAGGCACCGCCCCACGTTCAAGCCTGAGCTGGCGGCGGACCAGACCAGACCAGACAAAGACAAAAGGCACATGGACAACGCAACACCTTGCCGTGGAAGCGACACAACTCTCTCCTCTTTCGGGTGCTTTTGACGCCATTCTCGGTTCTCCTCTCGCATCGTGACATTCCGTCCGTCTCCTTCTCGCTCGGCTGCACTCGCTCCCACGCTTTGTTTTCTTGAACGGGACGCGGTCGACCATTCAGCCTCGGGGCATAAATAATCCCCCATCACCCCATTTCGTCTCATTGCACACTGTCTTCTTCCATCTCCATCTCACTTCATTCCCATCCGCCACCATTTCCCCCGGATTTTCCCACCGCCTTGCATCTCGCGCCAGGACCACCAGCTCCGGATAGCAACCGAAAACAACACTCCGCCAAGCCTACTTCGTCCATCGAAGCACACGACTAGCCTCCACACATCCAGACTCCGTACCTGCTTTGCCAGGCTACCCGCGACCTACAGGGCACTTGGGCCACCCTTAGTCGACTATTCATTCTTCTCCAGCGTCCATTCCACCCTGCCTGCTCACTGCAGCTTCCACTCACTCTCTACTCACTTCATTCTACGCCACTTCCCGCAGCAGTCATGACGCTGGACCTTGAACGTCAGTTGACCTTTGTAAGCGCCCCGCATCCTCTTCGCTGTTTCTTGGCTTCAATTTCCTGTTTATGCGTGTATTTCCTTGCCCTCACTCTCTTGCGTCGCCCATTTGTCGTTCCCCTGATGGACGGGCCGAGTCGTGATTTGTTCTGCTTGGAGCTTGACTAACGCCCTATTCTCTTAGTATGGTGCCTACCACCATAACTCCGTCAATATAGTCATTCATATGATATGCGTTCCCCTCATTCTGGTCTCGGCCTTTACAATGGTTTGTTCTGTTCTCTCTTGATGCTCACGATCCCCCTCCCCGGCTCTCTCGGAGCCCTAAAACGCCAAACCCCCCCAACACATCTCGTATTCTGACGACACCATTCAGGCCACATACACCGGAACCCTAATCCACCTCCCAACATGGCTTACCGTCCCTTACCTTGATCTCAATCTTGGCACAATCGCTGCCTTCGTCTACGCCTCGCTTTACTTGCTTCTGGAGCCCTTCGCCGGCTTCCTCCTCGGCTCTTTCTGTATGGGTGGTGCCGCCTTTGGCAACTACTTGCGCTTGCAAGATCCTGACACGACCCTCAAGGGGGCCTTGGCCCTTCATGTCTTCTGCTGGATCATGCAGTTCGTTGGACACGGCGCCTTTGAGGGCCGGGCCCCCGCTCTTCTCGACAACCTTGTCCAGGCTCTCTTCCTCGCCCCCATGTTCGTCTGGCTCGAGCTTCTCTTTACGCTCGGCTACCGTCCCGAGTTGCAGGCTCGCGTCGAGAAGAAGGTCCAGGTAGAGATTGCAAAGTTCAGAGCCCAGTCCAAGAACGGAAAGGCCCAATGAGCGACTCAGCCGACGATATATCGTCCTCGAACACAATCTCACAGCTTGGTCAACTTTATCGAGGTCACGATGTACCATATCAAAATTCGACAAAGGTGCCATCATTAACAGGGCTCTTGTAGCTACGGCTACCATGTAGGCCTCAAGGGACGAGGCGGAGGAGAAGGGGGATGAGACCTCATCATCAAGAAGAAAGAGTTGACGAGTCTTCGATTAGGGAGACGGGATGCGCGTCATCCACCTGCATGATATATTCAAGCGTGTTGTAACTATCTTCCAGTTCTCATATGTTTTACCTAGCCATCCCTTCCCTGTTTCAGGGCTACAGTCACATTCAGCATACAACAAATTTCTTTTTTACGGCGGGGAACATGTACGACGAAGAATGTTTTGGTTTGGTTTTGTTGGAGGATGAGCGAGACTCACAAGAGCAGTGAGCCTTCTCGATTGCGAGCATAGTTAGGTTTGAATAAAAAAGTTTTAACTCCCGAAGGATGGTGTACGGACGATTATCCTCCTGCATACACTAATTTACATATACCATAGGCTCATACGACGTCTACTCGCTCAATTAGGTATGGAAAACCATAGGCTTGTGATAGCCCCGGGCGAAAACATTCCTTTCATCTCGTGTGCGTCGTCCGATTCAGATGGCTGCTCACATATTGCTCTCTTCAATTCGTGCTCTCTCGCAGACGAAGGACTCACACGAACCATTCCAGCGCAATCCCATCCGAATCAGGATTTTCTTCCCAAACTGGCGGGTCGCCGCAGATTTGGACTGGAAGGTCTTCTTTAATTTCTTTGATCCGTTCTTTAAACCACTGCCTTGCTCGGCCCGGTTGCCTTCTGGAATCTCTCTGTGATTCACTATTTCTTGACGCTCGGTGTTGCTGGAGCCGTCGTGGCGAGAAGTCTCTAGTTGTCCTGATGGAACTGGGTGGTCCGATCGCGGAACTGGGCTCGTCACGGTAGGTTTAGACATGCCCAGGCGATTGGGATCGTTGGTCATCTCATCAACAATCGTACACGTATCTATCGGCTGCTGTAAGGCTTTGGGCTCGCGTGGCTCTTTTGGGGGTGCCACATTCTCTGTCGTCAGCTCCTCTCGAGAATGGGTGCGAGAGACTAGTAGGCGAGCCTCAGTGTGTAGGGGCTGGGTTGGGTGGTGTAGCCTGTCGGACTCGGGAAAGGCCAGCCACCATACTAAGTTCTCTCTCGGGGCTCGCTGCTGACTGGTAGCCCATCTTAAGCTGTCGTGGGTTCGCACGAGATCTTCTTCATCACGGCTCTGTCTTGGGTATTGCCGCGGGATTTGTGCCGAGTTCTCCCGGTCGCGACTCTTGGTTGAGGCTTGGGCCAACCACCAGACTACGTCGTCTCCTCGGGCACGTTGCTTGACCCATTTTGGTTCTAAGTTGCTCGGGGTCGGGAGGAATCCCTTCTCAATTTTGTTGTGTCTTGGGTTTGTTTCTAGAGTCTGCACTGAATGCTCCTCATCACGACTCTATCGTGGGGCTTGTCTTGGCATCTGCACCGATTCTAGCTCATCGCGGCTGGGTCTTGGGGGTCGTCTCGGAACTTGTCTCTGCCCATGCGGCTGGTTCTGAAGGTTGCCAGTAATTTGCTGGGATATAACAGAGCTTTTGTTGCGCAGTGACCACTCGTCCAGCGGCTTTCGCCTACAGGCTTCGCAAGCTCGGTTCAGTCGCTCGAGGTCTTTCAGTAGGCGGCTGCATGGCTGCTCTGGGCTGAAAAGATCGAGGAGAGGACCAAAGAGCTTGGTCTTACGGCGCTCCACGAGACGGCATGGGACACGTTCTCGTTTCAGGTGGCGGCAGTGGAAGAGATAAAGTTGATAGCACATTCTTTTGGTGCTAACTGGTGTCGGTTGTTTGAATCGTTTATGGTGATAGTTGGTCGGGTTGTTGTTTAGTCTTTGCTCGTCAGATATGGTAGGTCAAATGTATTTGCACCTCTCCAGGAGGAAGAGTGGTGAATTGATAAGCGCCGAGAATATATAGTAGAGTATGAAATTGGGTGGATCGTTGTTCTCTCGAAAAGTCGGCATTTTTGTTCGTGGTACACTACCGTTGGGCACGAAACACGTCTTTTCCTCAGGAGTTCAAGCAAACACTTCCATTAATACACAGCATCGCCGTCTACCAAATACCAGGCTACCCAGGTCCAACGACGACAGAAGGAAAACGCTTTTGCCTGGGGAGGTGTCTTGGATGAATCAACACCGGCTGATTCCTGGTATAGTAAGGGTGCTCTCCAAATCCAGTTGGTAGTCAAAAATAACAGTAACAGCCATTTCGTGGTTATGGGTACCGTGTTAAGAACCGCCTCAAATAGTTCCGGTTTCTTGGAAACGCTTACAAACGAGAGATGGGATTTTAGTTCACCATGAGTATGACATGGGAGGTTTCACGTATGAGACAGAGAATAGAAAGGTCGCTCGCTAGTAACCTAGTTTTCCTAAACCCCGTTTAGAGCTTCGCGGCGAAGGCTAAGCCGTTCCAATAATACGTCGCAAGTTCCCGAAAACAAAGAGACTTATTCAATCAGTTGCCTGAACCAACTGAGAGAAGGAGAGAAGGGCGTGGGATTGGGGTTTTCTAGTTCCTCCATGGACTCGCACCAGATTAGGTGAGTTCTCTTTACTCGGTCTTCTTAACGGACCTCGGGCCCTGCGGGAGCTTAACGTTCAGTGGTAGCCTTGATCCCGGCGATGGCCTAGGGAAGCTTCTTGCCAGGTGCTGCGAATTCAGGGATGACAGCCACGAGCTCGAAAACGCTGTTGTTGACAACTTCGAAAACACCGCCTTCACTAGGAGATGAGTATGGGTGTGAGAGCGTAGTGAGAGAACTTGTAAATCCGACAGTTTGATACTCATTAAAGTCTTTGCTCAAAAATCGCTGAAGCATACTGGTAATGATGCTGTATTCCCGGGAAGAGACAGAAGCATCCACGTGGTGTGGGCCGGAATGTTGACGCCGAGTAGACAGCAGACAGCAGCCAGGGAGAGAGGCTCAAGGGGATGGATGCACTGATGCAGGACTGAACAATTCTAACTCAAGCCAACTGCTCCCCCGGAAAAGGCTCATCAGCCGTACGTAATTCGACTATTAATAGATTACTCAAGTGCAATGGACATCACAGGCCTGATGACAGGGGCCCAAAAGTTTAAACCTTGAGCAACCGCTCCTGAACTTTATCAAGGGCCCGGAACCAAGTCCTTCGGGTTGAAGTTACGTGAACACAATGGTAAGATTTGTAGCGTGCGGGCATCGTTCAAAGTACGCTACGGCATTTGGTGAGGAAATTCATGGAATGGCGCGTTCGAAGAAGCAAGATGGTTGCGTTGGTGAGACAGTAAAATGCCATTGGTAAGTAGGCGCACAGCACATGATTGATGTTCACACATCATATTGAAAACAAAGTGCAATTGGCGGTCAGTGTTCGGCGGCTAGGGTTATTGTTCCTGGAGTTTAGTCTCGAACCACTAGTACTACCTGCTGTATTAAGGTTGACTACCTGTCATGAGGTCAGTAACTACCCAATGTAACCGGGAGCCATACGCACGTTCCTCCCAGTAACCGGCCAATACGTGGTTTGGCGTTGTTCCACTTGACCGGCAGTGAGACATCTCACGTTGCTATAAGGCGGAGCCTCGGACCCGGTTCCGTGTAAGTAGGCATAAATCACTTGGTACCTAGGGTAGACAGATGTGTGACGTGGCTTCGAGCTCTTTAAATCTACGGGGCCCTGTCAGCTATCCAGGTGTGTAGACTTCGTGGGGTAAATAAAAGAACCCAGACGTGTCGCAAACCAACGAGGCACAAAAGTGACACTCGTGGGGCTAGAGGGGATGTGAAGTTTGTTCCATCATCAATTGGCTGGTTGAAAATACGCTACGCATGCGCACATCATCTCTCAACCCCTAGACCTAGGGTTCCAAGTACTCGACACTAGGGGAGCGAGGGAGGTACCGAGTAGTCTATACAGAGAGATCTTGCCCATAAGAACTTCTTAAAAAGTAGGCAACTAGCTACGAACCCATTTTAAGCTACCACCTGCTAGGTAGTTTCCCTTATCTAGGTCGCTCACGTTTTTTTTCATCGTGAGGTGATGGAATCCACTGGCCATACACAGCAAGGTAATTAAAGGTGCGCGTACTTAGGGGTTGAGTTAGGTTTGGGCACGTGCGTTCAACCGATAGCGGCCGACAAGCCGCAGCGTCATCTTTTTGACCCGCCATTATCGGCGTCTTTTTAGTCGCGAACGCGATCGCAAAATTTATTACGGAGTAGCTATACTCCGTATGTAAGTGCAAAATGAAAGGTTGGGGACCA
This sequence comes from Neonectria neomacrospora, assembly GCA_013756995.1. Classification (NCBI taxonomy): domain Eukaryota; kingdom Fungi; phylum Ascomycota; class Sordariomycetes; order Hypocreales; family Nectriaceae; genus Neonectria; species Neonectria neomacrospora. The sequence goes on from JABSTB010000435.1 coordinate 20,335, forward strand.
AGCTTAGGTGACTGCTGCCTCAACAACAACAACATACCTATATGAAGTAACGGCATCTCGGGGTACACTACTCCAAATAATCAATTCATTTGTAGAATGAAGCTTCTACCAGAGCTCCCAAGTACTGTTACCTACCTAGGAACAGAACTTACGTCTGTAGTTGGCTGCAGGTACGATTAACGAACCACTACAAGGAAGCACACTGGAATCCTCCGCAATCGCTCTCGAACACCGAGGAACGGTGCCAGTAATTAGATGGAAAAACTTAGACTCACACGTGTGTGTAAATCGAGTCAACACAGCACACAGGAGCACCAAGATCACGCCTTGAACCTCTCCTATAAGCCTGTGACTCAAATACTCATGCGTTTAAAAAAAATAAGAATAAAAACTCCTCCAGATCGGACTCACAACGGAGCGTCAGAGTCACAGAGGAGACACAAAAAACGGGTCCCAAAATGTTGGGGCGAGCTTCAGCAGTCGCGTCCCTTGCGTCCCTCCGTCTCCTCCATGCTAGTGCTATGCGAGGGGTCAAGGTACTTTTCCCTACAGTCGACGCAGGTAAAGTACTTCCCGCACACACCGTCACAAACCATAATTTTCGTCGACCTTATCTTATCAGTGTGGTCTTGTACCGCCTTTTTCTTCTCCAGACTCTGCCTCTTCTTCTTCCCCACCACATTTCAAAGAGTCACCCGCTCTGTCTCCTTCACGTTACGACCCAGAAGCCTCAATCGGGATTCAGAAGGGCAAGCCTGCCAGCGGGACGGTGCCATCTACGCATTGATCTGCCTGCATCACCGCCGCAATGCCTGCCAACATGGTTACCTCCATCGCTGGCCGAGCTCCGGCTTTGCTCCGATTTGGACGCCGTATGCCTCGAGCTTTGCCAGTTCGCTCATTCTCCTCGGCCGCCTTCGCCTCCTACTCCCGCGTCTCCATCGCCACCACCAAGCCCGCACAGTCGAAGAGCATCGGAAAGATCTCCATTGTCCGCCCCTACAGCTCCGCGGCCGGCCAGCCCGCCCCGAACCCCAAGGCCTACCTCGAAAGTGGGGTTATCAAGCCGAGGCAGACGGTCAATGTCAAGAAGGTTCTCGTCATTGGAAGCGGTGGTCTGGCCATTGGTCAGGCCGGAGAGTTCGACTACTCAGGTTCGTGCTGCTTGTTGCTGGTTCCCAATCTCTTCCGAATCTGGGAGAGTCTTGTGACTCACAATGCCCTCGCGTAAATGAGAGCTCTTGGCTGATACTGGTCTCCAATACAGGTTCCCAGGCTCTGAAGGCCCTCAAGGAAGCTGGCGTTGCCTCTGTTCTCATCAACCCCAATATTGCCACCATCCAGACAAACCACAGTCTTGCTGACGAGGTTTACTACCTCCCCGTCACCGCCGAGTATGTCACCCATGTTATCGAGAAGGAGAAGCCCGACGGCATCTTCCTATCCTTCGGTGGTCAGACTGCCCTCAACCTCGGTGTTGAGATGGAGCGACTGGGCCTTTTCGAGAAGTACGGCGTCAAGGTTCTGGGTACTAGCGTGAGGACCCTGGAGCTCTCTGAGGATCGTGACCTCTTTGCCAAGGCTCTTGAGGAGATTGACATCCCCATCGCCAAGTCCATTGCCGTGGGTACCATCGAGGAGGCTCTCGATGCCGCTGACAAGATCGGCTATCCCATCATTGTTCGTGCCGCTTATGCTCTGGGTGGCCTGGGATCGGGCTTCGCCAATAACAAAGACGAGCTTCGCAACATGGCTGCACGATCTCTCACCCTCTCACCCCAGATCCTCGTCGAGAAGTCTCTCAAGGGCTGGAAGGAGGTCGAGTACGAGGTTGTCCGTGATGCCAACAACAACTGCATTACAGTCTGCAACATGGAGAACTTCGATCCTCTGGGTATTCACACTGGCGACTCAATTGTCGTGGCTCCCAGTCAGACCTTGAGTGATGAGGAGTACCACATGCTCCGAACTGCTGCCATCAAGATCGTCCGACATCTCGGTGTGGTTGGCGAGTGTAACGTTCAGTATGCCCTCCAGCCCGATGGCCTTGACTACCGTGTCATCGAGGTCAACGCCCGTCTCTCTCGATCTTCTGCATTGGCCTCCAAGGCCACTGGATATCCCCTGGCCTACACTGCTGCCAAAATTGGTCTCGGCCATACCCTCCCCGAGTTACCGAACGCAGTCACCAAGACCACTACCGCCAATTTCGAGCCCTCCCTGGATTACATCGTCACTAAGATCCCTCGATGGGACTTGGCCAAGTTCCAGCATGTCAAGCGTGACATTGGCAGTGCCATGAAATCGGTTGGCGAGGTCATGGCCATCGGCCGTACTTTCGAGGAGTCTTTCCAGAAGGCCATTCGCCAGGTCGATCCTCGGTTTTCCGGATTCCAGGGCGACAAGTTCGATGATCTCGACTATGAACTGCAGAACCCTACCGATCGTCGATGGCTTGCTGTCGGCCAGGCCATGCTTCACGAGAACTACTCCGTCGACAAAGTCCACGACCTGACCAAGATCGACAAGTGGTTCCTCTACAAGCTCCAGAACATCGTCAACTGCACTCGGGACCTTGAGGCTGCCGGTGGCCTCCAGGCCTTGACGAAGGAACAGGTCATGAAGGCCAAGAAGTTGGGTTTCTCGGATCGACAGATTGCGACTGCTGTGAAGAGCACCGAGGACGAGGTCCGTGCCTACCGATTGGCCTTTGGCATTCATCCTTGGGTCAAGAAGATTGATACTCTGGCCGCCGAGTTCCCTGCCGACACCAACTACCTGTACACCACTTACAACGGCTCCTCCCATGATGTCACCTTTGAGGACAAGGGCACAATCATCCTCGGAAGCGGCGTGTACCGAATTGGTAGCTCCGTCGAGTTCGATTGGTGTGCCGTTAGCGCAACTCAGACTCTGCGAGAGATGGGCGAGAAGACTGTCATGATCAACGTAAGTTGAACTTTCTCCTTTCTACAGGGACTTTCGCACCTTGGCTGGTCCGATCCCTAACTCGAATTCTACCCTAACCTGAACTCTTACCCCTAACCTGAACTCTTACCCCTAACCTGAACACTACCCACCCTAACCTCCCGGAACATTTTACTCTTCTGCTCTCTTACAATACCTGAATCACTTGCTAACTTGCTGGAAAAAAGTACAATCCCGAGACCTACAGCACCGATTTCGATACTGCTGATAAGCTGTACTTTGAGGAGCTGAGCTACGAGCGAGTCATGGATATCTATGAGCTCGAGAACGCTTCTGGCGTTGTTGTCTCTGTCGGTGGTCAGCTGCCTCAGAACATCGCCCTCCGACTCCAGGAGACTGGTGGTGCCAAGGTCCTCGGAACCGACCCTCAGGACATTGACAAGGCCGAAGATCGTCAGAAGTTTTCTGAGATTCTCGACAGCATTGGCGTTGATCAGCCTGCCTGGAAGGAGCTCACCTCCGTCAAGGCCGCCGAGGAGTTCGCGGATGCAGTTGGATACCCTGTCCTGGTTCGTCCCAGCTATGTCTTGTCTGGTGCCGCCATGACTGTCATTCAAAGCCAGGAGGACCTCAAGGAGAAGCTCGAGGCTGCCAGCAACGTTTCTCCCGACCACCCCGTTGTCATCACCAAGTTCATTGAGGGTGCTCAGGAGATTGATGTCGATGGTGTTGCTTCCCAGGGCAAACTGGTCGTCCATGCCGTTAGCGAGCACATTGAACAGGCTGGTGTCCACTCCGGTGATGCTACTCTCGTCCTCCCCCCTGTCAACCTCGACCAGAGCATCATGGACCGTGTCAAGGATATTGCTGAGAAGGTTGCCAAGGCGTGGAAGATCACCGGCCCCTTCAACATGCAGATTATCAAGGCTGAGAACCCCGAGGGTGGCGAGCCCCTCCTGAAGGTTATTGAGTGCAACCTGCGTGCCTCGCGATCATTCCCCTTCGTTAGTAAGGTCCTTGGCACCAACTTCATTGAGGTCGCCACCAAGGCTCTTGTTGGCAAGGATGTCCCTGAGGCCACTGATCTCATGGCTGTCAAGCGTGATTACCTCGCGACCAAGGTTCCCCAGTTCTCCTGGACCCGTTTAGCCGGTGCCGACCCCTTCCTCGGCGTTGAGATGGCCTCTACCGGTGAGATTGCTTGCTTTGGCAAGGATCTGATCGAGGCCTACTGGACCTCGCTCCAGTCTACCATGAACTTCCGCATGCCCGAGCCGGGTGAGGGTCTCCTCTTTGGTGGTGATGTCAGCAAGCCCTGGCTTACCCAGGTCATTGATTTTGTTGCCCCTCTCGGATACAAGCTGTACGCTGCCGTCCCCGAGGTCAAGGAGTTCATCGAGTCGAGCTCCAAGCACAAGGTCGAGGTCGAGGTCATTGAGTTTCCCGTAGAGGACAAGCGAGCTCTCCGTGAAGTCTTCCAGAAGTACGACATCCGTGGTGCTTTCAACCTGGCCCAGGCCCGAGCCAAGACCACCCTGGACGTTGACTACGTTATGCGCCGAAATGCCGTCGACTTTGGCGTCCCTTTGTTCATGGAGCCCCAGGTATGTTCCCTTTCAGTCAAGTGAGTGTTGCGTCGTCCATGAACTAACTCGGCTTGTAGACCGCCATCCTCTTCGCTCAGTGCATGAGCGAGAAGCTGCCCCGCTCTGAGGGTATTCCCTCCGAAGTCCGCCAGTGGTCTGACTTCATCGGCGGCAAGCCGCTGTAAACACCCAGCGCCGTCCCATTACGTGAAGGAGATATGGCGTTTTGTTTCTACGAGTTTGCGATACCATCCCTCGATACAGGGAGCCCGGTGTTGTGACGAGGACAGGACGAAGAATGATAGATATGAGAAGACAAGAAGGGGGCGTGTGTGCGCACGGGTTATAGGGGTGTTGATCGGGACGGAGACTGACAAAGGAGTGTGTGTGCTGGATTTCCAGCTTTGATGTTTTGTTGACAACTTATCAACATTTGATTTTGAGAACCCCCATCTCCACCCCTGTGTAGATAGACGGAGTACGGAAATGTGAACGGGAAAAAAGTTTATCATCATAATTGCCTGCTTAATGTCGTGTCTGTGTGTCTGGAGATGGAATACCCCAACTTACACTCCAGGCCAAAGAACATATCACATCCCTAACTCACCAAGACATATACTAAGGCTAACCATATGCCTAACCCGAACTCTAACAATCACCCAAATACTATGGATCCTAACGTACCCGACCGACCTACCCACTAACCCTATTTTCCTAGCATTATTTCGATAATGAGAATGAGGCCTAAAGTGAAGGTACTACTACTAAAATGTGTAGATCCGGAGAGGGGCGGGGCATCTATAGGGGATCTGCCCTCAAGTATGTAAAACAGAGTGAAGGTCAGGAATTTCAGAGTGCATGTTGGGTATTCCTCGGGATAGAGTCGTTGCATTTCCGACGCCATTTGTGCTACCTATTTTACTACCGCCAATGTCGATGTATTATTCATGTCTGTAGCAAGTCATTTTGATCATCTCTGCGACAACCTTTCTTGTAGATGTGATGTAAGGATACTTGCTCGCCCTCTACATGTCAAGCAATGCCCGCAAGCCCAGGCGAAATGATAAGCCTCCCTCCCAAAGCATACCTCCCTTGCCGTCGCCTAAACGCCGCCCCAGTCACACAAGCGACCATCAATGGCCATGCTCGCAAAATTCAAAACCTTTGTTGAACACCTGCCTCGCTCGCTTCCGACCCAACTTGAATCCCTTTACTGCTTCCCCCTCAAGGTACGTTGGGTCACTCTGACTTGGGTGGCGGATGGTCGGACAGCGTTCGACGCTCGTTCAGCCTGAAGGCAGCAAATCGCTTAGTAAGGGGCTCACCCGAGTCGCGAACAGGGAGTTTGAAAGACGAGGATAAAGAGGATAAGGAAGGCGCGGGAGCTTCGTCGCTCTCTCGCGAACGCTTGGGGATTCGCTCACCAGTCGATTGAAGAATGGCCTGTAGGGTTTGCCAGCCTTCTGTGGAGCGGAGCTGGAAGGTGTCGGAGAGGTCGTGCTGGCTTGCTACGCGGCAGAGCAGGGCTTCCTCGTCCTATGAGGGCGACGTCAGATGACCCTTCTCGCGGAGAGCGTTAGGCTAGAGGGGGCCGGAGACAAAAACATACCTTGGAGAGAATTCCCATTTGATGGATGAAGCAGAGGACGTGAAAGTTGGACATTTCCTGTCCGTCGCCGTTGGTCTTTTGGCCAGGCGATACCTTCAACAGCTTGGCGAGCGAGGAGTGTTCTTGGCTCTCGCCGATGTACTCGCGATTCTCGACCGGAAATCCTTGCTGGGTGAACATGGGCTTCGGCTCGGCAGGGAAGCCGTGAGTTAGTGTCACGAAGAGATACTCGACTGGGAAGGACGGCTTGGCGTTCTCCTGAACATTGGCCTTGTATTCGTTTACCCTGCGGTAGAAAACCTCGGGAATGTATCGGGTACGGCTAACGGAACCGTCGTCTTCTTCCGCCTCGCGGACGAGCATGACGTTTGGATCGGCAGCTGGCTCGACGATGTCGGCGCGGACCATCTCGACGGACTCGTTGGACATCTGGTAGGATGAGATGTGGATCTCGCCGTCCTCGTTGCCGGTGATGATGCAGGTGACGAAGTTAGAGCCGAAGCTACCGGTATCACTCCATTTTGAAGACTTCGGGTACAGCGCCTGTAGCCTCGATGAGAAACAAATCTCAAGGGAGGAGAGAAAGTAGGAGTCGGCGTGGCGCTTGCACACGACAGAGCCGTCGCTGTTTCCAGCATCTAGCAGATCGGTCCAGATGACGCCAACAGGTTCCAGTCCGCACAGCTTTGCAACGTGATCGACTTCCTTCTGAGACTCCCATGCGTTTGTGGTGATGCCGTCAGCCTCGTCGATCTGAGGTGGCTCATATATTGCCTCCACAACAGCCTTGACGCCGAGGGGAACCTCGGCGTATTCCGTGTACTTTCCATAGAGGTAACCTAGGCGTTGGGAGCCAGTCTTTCGCCAAGTATCAATGAATGTGTCAATGATAGCCGGTGACGAGAACTCGACATGGTCAACCATGCGGAATTGCTGTGGCTGCAAGGTGATGGCGCTGGGCTGGCATTTGGTACAAATGCCTTCGGGCCACTGAGGATGTCCCGATGGACACTCGTGCTTGACTCGGTGGTAAGGTTCCACCAGAGGCGGGATGTACGAGGCTCCGAGCTCTGGCTTGTTCGTGGCGGCGTTGATCTTTCGGAGGTAGGAGTGGAACGATAGGTACTTGATCTTCTTCTCGGCGAGGTATCCGGGGTCGAAAGGGTCGAGAGGTTGGCAGTAGTCGCACATGCCCTTGGGTCCATGACGGCACATGCGGTCGCGGCCTCTCGGGATCTTGCCGTCGAGTCTGTCTAATCGGTCGTCCAAGGCGGACTGGCGCACCACCTCCCAAGGGCGCACGATTCGCTCGGGTTTCGGGTTGATGGGCAAGTCTTCGGTGGGCAGGATAGGCTTGCCGTTGAGTCTGGCCGAGGCGCTGGAGGCCGACGCCTCGCCATTGGTGGCATCGGTGTGCTGGTATCCGAGGAAGATGAGGTCACCGTGCCTGCAGGAGTGTCAGCTGTGGTGATACCGGGAAGGGTGGCCGAGTCGGCACCAAGAACGTACTTGAGACCGATCTGGCCGACCTTGAAGTTGATGATGTCGCCCAGGCGCTTCGAGTCTCCTCCGTTAGGTGCGTTGGACAGGGTGATGGTCTTGGGGTCGACCGTCTTGGGGAGCTGGTCTAGAAGCTGGATGAGGGTCGGTTGGTCAGCTTTGCCCGCGACATGCGTGGCCCACGGGAGAGGATGCTCACGATCTTGCCCAGCTCTCCAAAGGTAGTCGTAGGCTCGATGGTCATGCGGACCATGCCGTCGGGCCCTCGGAGACGCAGCAACATGGCGGCGACGTCCTTGGCGGCGGACGATGGGAGACGGAGTCTGGAGGCTGTCTTGGCGGGGTTGGTGCCTCGAGGCCGTGGGATGTGCGGGAATCAAGGCTGGTCTGTCTGCAGGCGGGAGAGCAGACGAGAGACGGTCAGCTAGGCGATGTTCTCGGCGGGTTGAGTGAGGGCGGATGTGGTGAATGAGCGGACAAGTGAAGAGGGCGGTTCGGGGTTTAGCAGAGAAGAAAAAGTGTCAAGAAAGAGTCAGGCAGAGAGAGCTCCGAGGCGTGGCGTGGAAGCTCATTGAATCAACCGTGACGGTGGGGATGCAGCTCCGAGAGACTTCCAAGGTACGTACCCAGGCAGCCAGGTCCATCGTACAGCGTCATCAGCGGTGCCTGGACACGCCTAGCACTGGAACAGGCAACCCTAGTCGCTGAAGCACAGCGATGCCCGCCCCCGGAGTAACCATGTTCCGGGGGATGATGGTCTTGCTGTGACGACACTCACTGACTACCCTGACGCATGCCGCCACAGGTAGTCTAGGTAGGTGCGCATGCGCCACAGGCGTCCGGGGTTCGTCGGCCTAGCGCCACAGAGTCGCTGAATGACAGCGCAGGAGGATTATCTGGCCAGAAGCGAAGCAGTTCGTCTAGGTGGCCGTCGTGTAAATTGACACGCTCCAATTATCTCCAATTTACTGCTTCGACGTTGAACGGTTTCTCGACAGCACCAACCGCCTACACCGCCGTCGTTCGCTCGTTCGCTCGTTCGCTCGTTCGCTCGTTCGTTTTCCTCCTCTTCCTCTTCCTCTTCTCTCGGTCATTCCCTCGTCTCCCATCTTCGTCCTCAGCCATGGCTCTGCCCGCCATCCTCGACATCGACTGGAAGGGCCTCGCCCTTCCCTGCGCCTACGTGATCGTGCTCGCAACCGCCCTCATGACCTTCTCGACCATCTACCGAAAACGCAAAGCCGGTATGTCTTCGCTCCGCCGGTATAGTTCTCGCGATCCTGGCTAACGCGCAACGCAGCCGAAAGCGCCAACCTCGCGCCCTGGTTCGGCCCCCATCTCCAGCGCAACGTCTACCTCTCCCTGCTGCACCTCCAGCCCGAAGACGGGGCCGAGAAGACCCCCAGGATCCCCGACAGCGTCCTGCGCGCCGCCCTGCTGCGCCGTGCCGTCGAGGACATCCGCCGCCTCATCCAGATCAAGAACGCCAAGCAGGCCTGCAGCTCCCTTCTGCAGAGGGGCAGCGTGGGCGATGACCTGTGGCAGCGCTTCCAGCGTGCCGAGAAGGAGATGGAGGCGGAGCTGAGGGATGTCGTTACAGAGGTAAGAACCAACTGCTTTCACAGGATTTGTTTCCACATTGCAAATACTGCAAATACTAACGCTGATCCTCCAACAAAGGCCAATGCCCTCGCCCCCAACTGGGGCCAGTCCATTTTCCAGTCCGCCCACGAAATGTCCGCCAACGCCGCCCTCCGCACCCAGATTGAGGACCACCTCGCCCAAGCCGACTCCGAGAAGAAGTGGTGGGAGAAGCGCCGCGGCCAGATCCAGTCCGACTTCATGAAGGAGCTCGACGGTTCCGAACAGAGCTCATCCACCAAGGCCGTGAGCGAGGACGACGCCGTACTGGTCGACACCCCGAGCAAGAGCAAGAAGAAGGGCGGCAAGAAATGAGGCGAGAGGAAGTATATATACAGCATGAAACGGGCGATGGCCATGGCCATGGCCATGTTGAGATTCTACGGTAAAAGACCGTCTCGAGACGCATTTTGTACAACACTTTGGTGACAACCGGTATGCATGGGGAGAGCCAAGGAGGGGAAACATATTTTGGGCGTTGCGGGTTTGAAAAGCAAACTTAAGGTATTCATGGGCTTGTCTATTGATATATCCCCTTTTCCCGGATCGGTATGCTCTTGAAATGCAACAAACGCGCTGGCCCGGCCGGCTAATGGTAAACCTATCCACTGAAATGCAGCCTGAATTCGCCGAATGCAACCAAGTGAAACTCCGAATATCCAAACGCAGAACAAAACAATCTCGCAAAGAGCATCAAAGTCAAAAATCAAACTTCCATCCCCACGAATCCGGGGTAATTAGCCTAAGGATTCCAAGGGAACTGCTTTCGTCGCCAAATCTCCTCATCCGCGGCGACCCGCGCTCTCCGGGTTTCAGCCAGAATCTCCTCCTCTGTCTTCAGCAAGATAGGGGAGTCGCAGCCGCGGAGGCCTATGAACTTGCCCATCTTGCGGCGCTTCTCCTCGAGCGACAAGTTGGAGTTCCAAGTAATGGGGCACGGGTATTGGCCGGACCACGGCCCTAGCGTCTTCTGGTGGTAGAACTGGGCGAGAGACTCGAGTTGCTCGTCTGTCAGGAGCCAGAAGGTGAGCACGGTGGTTGGGAACGCCGGGTGGATATCGCCTGTAGTCAGTTGGACAAGCGGCGCCAGAGGTAGCGCCATCTGCTCCAGCTTGCGTGCCAGACCGGGATTTTTGGCCAGTCGTCGGTGAACAAACGACTGGCGATGTCGCGAAGGGATCTCTCCACGCATCATTTTGCAGGACTTGTGGTGTTGTGTTGGTGGTGACCGTTGTGGTTGTCTCGGCAAGGGCTGGCCAGTTATGACTTGTTTGCTGGCAGAGTACCTTTTCAGTTGGCGATGTTGAGTGATTGTAGTAGTAAAGGCACGCTGGAGGTATCTCCTCTTTGGTGAATCAGACAGTGTGTGTGTCCGGTCTGGTAGTGAGTGAAAATGAATCGTGGGGTAAGGATCCGGTTCGTTCGTGACAAGGTTCAGCTCAAGTATATATATACGTGTGTGATGGCTTGTTCAGACGAACTCGGAGAGAAAGTGGGAAGCGAAGAGGACGAGCCAAGGACGACGCGATGCGATGCGATGCGATGCGATGCGATATCTCACAGTGAAACAAGCGAACAGTCGACCACCGGCGCAACCGGGCCTCTTGTATGAGAACTCGGGGATCGTGAACAGCCACTCCAGCATGATTGCGACCGAAGCCGTTCTTTGAGCCAGCGCCCCCGCGCGGCTGTTCTGGGGAAAGCGGCCTTTGTTGGCAGCAGAAGACCTACCGCTTTGAGGGAAGCTCCTTGGCTCCCCTTGGAGGCTCCTCCTGTCCGGCAACGATAGCGGTTCCTTGTGCGGACACGGCGGCGCGCAGGGTTTGTTCAGGTGAGACATGGCCCATCGACTGCGCTGACGCTTGAGAGGCTTGAGGGTGTACACCAACAGACGCAATCGGGTTGGGCCACGGCCGCGGCGCTGGGCGGCTGAATCAAAGACACGAAGACGATGGCGTGGAATGTGACTGGTGGTCATGACTCAAAGCGAACCCTCGGCACAATGCATTCATGGGCTGCGAGCGAGTTTTGCGTCTTTTTTTTTCTGAGACCGACAGTCTTTCACTTCTTCACATGATGTCTTTGTGGCAACTTCGCTGCTCTCGGCGTCTATTTTTTGCTGCATGTCTGGAAATCTCTGGATGCGCTGGCGCCCTTGAACAGCCACAACACACGACGCCCATGGCTTAGTGTCTCAGGTGTGACGACACTGCGGTCATGGCGGCCACCGAAATAACCGAGCTCAACCGGTTTGCGCTCTTTGCCTCCTTTCTTTGCCCTCCTAAACGTTTTGCTGATGCTGGTGCTGGTGCTGAAGTATTCGTATCGTACATACAAAGGCGGGCCTTTTGCGTCGTCCGTTCGACGTCTTGCTGCCCCCCCTGCCCCCTCTACTTTCCCTCGCTCCTCAAAGCCACTTGAGCTTGGCAATGTGATCCGCTTTCTTCTTGCTCACCTTGACAAAACCAAGGGCCCTTAATTCGGCCAGAGCCCGATAGAACATGACTAGTGTCTTTCGCTCGTCCGCCTCCGTGCCACCAATCCTCGTGACAAAGGATGACCACAGATCCGCCACGTTGATGAGGTTGCCTGTTTCGAGATACAACCGGTACAGGAGAGCAGTTTCTGGAAAGCTTGCCTGGATGCCTTCCTCGCCTGCCATACAGCATGCGCACGATAAATAGTCCTGCGGACGGGTGAGGCTGCGCTCCAGAACGGTTCGTGGTCTGGGCACGAAGACGTCCCTGGAAGGCGTTCGCGAGTCGTATAGCCAGCTCTCCGAGAGCAGGGCAGACATCGGGCTGGGGGCGTGGATATGAGACGTCAGCAGCCCCGTGACCGCGTCCACGATATCAGTAAACTGCTTGTCCTCCGCCGTCAAGGTAGCCGAATCTTGGCTTAATTGGACCCTTTGCGCAATGACTGTGGTGCGCATCACTCTGCTCTGCCCACTGTATTTGCTGCGCAGCGTTATGTCTTGGTCCTTAGCTTTTGCGCTGAGATCCTCTATCTCGCCAATCAGCTTCACGAGAGCGTCTCGCATCTCAGCATATTCGGATCTGGTGACAGCTGGTCCAATTCCGAGGTCGACATCGCCCTCTTCCAAAATCGATATAACCCGCCGGACGAGTGTGTTCACCTCCGTGATGTCCAGCCGTCGCACCGAATCGACCACGCTCGATTGTTCTGAGATTATGATACCTTCCTCCATCCCATCGACGTAAGCTCTCGAGAACTCATCGTCTTGCGCGCCAGTTGCCTGGACAATCAACAATGCGCGTAGAAAGTCGCTCGTGTCTTCCTGTCGATTTTCGATACTTTGCCGCATTACGGCAACCAGGTATTCGTCGTCTTCAAGGAGAGACTTGGCGGATGAAAGGTCCTCGGGAGCACCATTTTCAACTGTCTGTTCCACATGGTCTCGGAACGAGGCAGTATTCCGGGTTGCCTCGATATGCTCAGGCTGTAGCGCATCCATAGCCTTAGAACCAGTGGAGACAAAAACGCTCAGGGGGTTCGCATAGAAGTGGCACATATAAGCGTACTACTTGGCTGTCAGCAAAGCACGCCAGGCAATTCATGATTGGGCTTGCCTTCAGCGACATGACAAAGGTCTGAATACCAGAAACCTGGTCATGTTGACGGTCCAGCATACTACGAAGTAGCGATGGTCCCAAATGAACTGGGACGTCGGCCGCCGCGACAGCTGTCTTAAAGACAGTCTCGAGGATTGCCGCCGTTTGGATGACGTCAAACTGGGCTCCATAGACCAGTTGACACGCAGACTTCAACAAACGAGCCTGGAGGAGTTCCACCGATGTGGCGATACCGAAAAGCAGCGTGAAGGGAATCCGCGGTCGCCAAGAGCTGCAACAGTCAGTGATCTGTTCCGAGGCTATGGTAAAATGTTGACGTACTGAAACAGCACAATCAAATCAGAGAGGAGACTGCTATCGAAACCCTCGCTGTCTTGAAAAGCCACAAAAATGTGCTCGCAGTTTTGCGGCTTGATGTAGGCGTGCAGTGCCTCGAGATCGTAGTCAAGATATCGCCGACCCTAACAGTAATTAGTACCCAATGTTCATCTGTAGCAAAAAAGACAGGGCTCTTACATCTCGGCCGTCTCCAAACTGCAAGTCATCATCCTCATCGTCCTCATCGCCAGAGATCTTGGATGTGACATCTCGAATAATCTTCTTCAAAGTTGCCTTCAGCGTAGATGCCTCGGACGACCGCAACCTCACAAACCTGCTGGGTGTTGAGCGTTGCAGGGTCTCTGACATCTGCTCAAAAAGCAGGTCCTGCGAGGCAATATTGGGTCCGGTGATGACGAACGCTGAAGGAACCTGATCCGTGCTGCGTTGCCGTCAGTCGAGTGTCTGTCGTGTATGGAGGCTGGTTTCCTTACCATGTGGTCTTGGACTCCGTCACAAATGCGCTTACTTGGTCCAGAGTGGCCTGATTAGAGCTTCGCAAGATGTCCTTATTCACATTAATCCTGTTCATGATGGGCGGAGCCAGGTCATATACCTTGATGCGATCATCAATCTTGGCCCAGCTCTCATGGAACGTCGTCTCCCTGAGCTGCACGAAACCAGGGGTTTCAGCCCCATTCAGCAGCGGCGTGAAAGCGGATGTATTACTGGTAGATTCTTCAGCCGCTGCAGCCTGCTTTGAGACTCGCCGCCGCTTGGATGGCCGGTCGTGGCGTGGCCCGTTGTCTTCAGGATCGAAGATGTAGGCCACCTGGCAACAGCGTCAGCACTCGAGGAACCCCAGGAAAGGGCAGGAATTCGTGCTACCTGGTGGTCCTCCTGCTTGTAAACATCTTGATTCACTTCATCCCGCGCCATTGTCAAAGATTCCGGAGCGGTTCACGCCTTCGCCGAGCTTCTGCGTGAAGGTGCAAGGTCGATCGATGCCCGAGGTTGAATCAAACGCGTGTCTGTGAGCTGGGACGCGTCGGTGGACACTGTCCTCCGCACTGTACGAAATTATGCCAAGGGGTGCATCCTCAAATCCTCTACGCACATCTTCAACAAGCCTCGTCTTTTAGTCGGTGGCACGCGCAAGTAGAGAAAGACCGGTCTAGGTTTATATCGCATTGGTCATTTGTATGCTGCTAATCTCCAGAAACATCAGGCCACTGTGCCCAGTCTCGAAAGCCGTCCATCGGTGGCAGTCTTAACAACCACAACCCATGCAAATCCGCACAAGCTCAAGGCGCCCCTCCCTCCCAACGTCCCAAGCAATCCGTTCTCCCTCCGACCATCCCTCCTGTCATCTCGAAGTCAACTAGCTTTGGTTTGACGTCCCCGGTCATCATGTGTACAGTCCAGCCACCTTGTCCCTTCGTGTGCGTGGTGGTTCAGGTTCAATACCTTGCTGAACTGGTACGATGCCTGCAACTCGGCATCGCGTACTTTGATCGCCCCATTGGCGAAATATTCATACAGAAACTCAAAGAGCTAGTCGATATCACTTTTGGCAAGATAAAAAGAAAATAACAAGCCAGACCCATTGCGCCAAAGGAAAGTGTCGCATCTAAAGTCCCTCATGCTTCGCCAGGTACCAGATACCTATTCTGTATCTTGGGTAGCCTCGCGTTCAAGGAGAGGCGTCAAGAGGCCCTGCGTCGGGAAGAACCTTAGACACGGTTAGACAGATATCCGTTAGAATATTAGAAAGGGGAACTGACCGTATCTTCGGAAGCTTGCTTCTCGTCACCCTCGCTGGCCTCTGATTTGGGCTCAGCGGCCTCATCCTTCTCTGGCTCCTCCTGCTTGAGCTCCTCGGTGTCCTCCTTGACACCGTTGGCCTCGGCCTTCTTTTCTTCGCCCTTGCCGTTGACGCCGTTCGTGGGAACCGGAGTAGATCCAGCATCGCCAGCCATCAGCTTATTCCACTTATCCAGGAGCGACTGGGAGCGATCCTTGAAGTGGAACTCGTCCTCTCGGGGGATAGACTCCAGTTTCAAGATAGCCTTGAGGACCTTGTTGATCTTGGTTACGCGAATAATGGACACTTCGAGTTCGATGAAGTTCTCTAGCATGGTGATGTACTCGGACATTTGCTTCATCTCAGACTCCTGGGGCTTCTGGTCTCGGGTCAAGAGTCCACGCTGGAGTTTATGGCGGAGGTAAAGAACCTCTTTCTGTCAAATTGTCAGCCACTGTTCAAATCGTTTCGGGTCATGACGCCTACCTCCTTGCGGCTGCGTCGCTCTTCGGGAGTCAATTTGGACTCCTTAGGCGTCTCAACCTTCTTGTCACCGCTCTTCTTCGTCTTGGGCTTAGGCTTGGCGGCTGACTCGTCCTTGGCCTTAGGGGTTCCGTTGGCCTTTGGAGTGGACGTGGTAAGCTTGATCAACCGCTTCTTGACGGAATCGGTTCGCTGAGGTGTCTGTCGCCCATATGTTAGCCCTCGTCTCGATGCACGCCGAACGTTGTGATTCCTTACGCTGACAGCCTCCTCGGCCTTTCGCTTCTTGGACTTGGGCTGCTTCTCTTCAACATCATCGGCGTCGACCATGTCAAAGTCTTCGTCGGCTGCCTTGGCCTTGCCCTTCTTGGACTTCTTTGGGGTGGCAGCCGCCTCCCGCCTAGCCTCCTCTTGAGCCTCCATCTCCTCCTTGAACTTCTCTAAAATGTCCTTGTAGTGCTCGATAGGGTTATTCTCGGCCGCGAGGTGGAAAGCCTCCCTCAGGTCCTTTCGCATCTTCTCGGTAACAGTCTCTTCGGCTTTCTCGGGGGAAAGGGCAGATAGGTTAGAGTTGGAGACCCAACCACTGCAAATGCGCATTAGCAAATAGTCACGCGCCATCGTCGACGAAGCAAACTCACAACTCATTAGTGTGCAAATACATAACAGGGAAGCTCCTGTCGTTGACACGCTTGCCGCCATCGGCATAGGCCTCGGCATAAGTGCCGTCGGGACGCGCCGCAGTCACAGGGCGGCTGTTCACGAGCGCGTCAGGGAGCATAGACTCGTCACAAATGATCGCAGGCCAGGCTGGGAAGCCCTTGAGCTTGACCAGGAAATGGTCGCCAGGCTTCGCATCGGTGTGTGTGAGCCGAGCCTTGGAATTCTTCCTGTTGAGGGTCTTCCCCTTGGGTTCACCAGCTGCTGACTTGCGACGGCCTTTGCCCTTGTTTGCCGGGGTCTCGGTAGAGGCGGTAGCAGGCGCAGTCTCGCCATCAGCAAGTGGAGCAGCGCTCTCCGCCTCGGCCTCCTCGGCCGCAGGCTCCTCAGCCGCGCCCTTCATTTCAGTATCGCCCTTCATTTCAGTATCGCCAGCATCGGCAACGGGTTTCTCTTCATCTTCAGTGGGCTTCTCGGTCGCGTTTTCGGTGGGCTTCTCTGGGCTCTCGGTAGCCTTGGGTTCTAGGAAGCGCAAGCAGGTAAGCGAGGATCCAATCAGGACAGAACGCGCGGTGCAGAAACCGACGCGCAAAGAGGCAATCCGCAGTCGTAGCAGACAGGTAGAAGCAGCGCGACACGCGCGATTTGGGTGAAATGCAAAACTTACCATCGACGGGCTTGGCATCCTCCTTAGCTTCGCCATCAGGCTTTGCGGCAGTCTCCTCAGCCGGAGGTTCGGCGGGCTTAGGCTCGATGGTAGGAGCTTCCTGTGCGTCGGCAACAGGAGAGGCGACCTCGGGCTTCTCGTTGGGCTGATCTGCCATGGCGGGTGAGGGTGGCAATGCGCAACAGGTCACAGATGACGGGAGCGGGAAGCAGGTTCCGACCGCGGAAAAGATAGTCTGACGCGTAACGGGTCGCGAATCGCGTAGTCAATGGGGCGCAAGGCTTGAGGCGCGATGGGATGCAGGTTGTGACGATGAGTTGCGCAATTGACGATGCCAGCTCCTCCCGCGTTGTGCTGTGGGTTGGGGTGACGAAAGAAAAAACACTGGTGGGAGATGATGGGCTGGCAAGGGAAACACTTCAACGTCACCGGAAGGTGGATCACGTGATGCGCATATAGCTCCGCGGCGTCATAAGTAGTGAGCACATAACACATGTCCCTGCGTACTCGTGGCGCTGCCCAATCTGACTTGATACCATACAAACAAGGCATCCAGCCCAAACGCGTCTCCAGAGATCTGCCTTGTCGCTTGGCTTGTCGCCGATGATTGTCTGTCGACCCCGGCCTTGGCGCGTCAGCGTCGTTGGCGGTCAGGCCAGTCAACCCCTCGCGCCTCGCAACTCCTGTTGCGCCGCTCTGCGTCCACGCAACAGCCCTTGTATCCGGATAACCCCTTCCAAAGAGTAGACCTCGGTCACACTGAATTCCCTGCGCTGCGGTTCCAAATGACGGTTTCGACAAATTCACTCTATTCGGGTTCGTAGTCTGTAGTAGTGTACACAGCCCTCCTTGACAAGGAGTGGCAGCAGGGAGAGGGCTTTTCAGCTCCTACTCCTCATCCTCGTCCTCGTCCTCCTCATCGTCGTCCACATCCATGCCTTCGGCTGCCGTCACCGAAAACTCCCGTTCTTGATCGACTCCCACATAACTATCGCTCATTAGGAACAACTTCAGGTTGTGCTCACCTGGCGACGGCACAGTGTACTCGAGGCGGACATTCAACTCGCGCCCGATTGTCACTCGCTTGATGGCCAGAAGGTTCTTCGTCTTCTCGTCGCCGACAACCAACCACCAGTTCTCCATCTTCTTTGCCGGGTAGAATGGCGCGTGCACCGTAGAATCGTATTCACCATCCTCCTCTTCATCAAGGTTGCGTGCGACCTTGATGTTCAGATATGCCGGCTCGCCAGCTCTGATCTCATCCGCTTCCAAAACCTCGTGCTCGAGCTCCAAATCAGGATACTTGTCGTTTGTGAAGTTGGCTGCCTCGCTAAGCTGATTCTGTGACAAACCAAGTCGTTTGACGAGTTTGTTGTAATCGGGGTTCTCGTCCGGGTTCATGTTCTCCATGAAGTCGAAGATGTCTTTGATTCTGTAACATAGTTAGCTTGGATGTCGACTTCACCACAAATGGCAGATTACTTACCCAAACTCATTGGCAACCTTGACAACCTCCGGCGTGAAGTGGGGAATCTGCTTCAGAGGGCTGTCCCGATCCCACATGGCTTGAACAACCATCTGAGACATCTCCATGGCGCTCATGGCGTTTAGATGCCCATCAGACGAGAGGATATCAACCATAGAGCTAAGGAGACTCAAGACCCGAGAAAGAAGGATCTCCTGATCCTTGGCAAGGTCGATTGGAAGCTGCATGCGCGAAAAGTGAGCCTGCAACAGCACAAACGTCTTGAAGTGAGGTGAGTCATAGACTGGTTGCGACATCTTGACGGGAATGCGGTCATATATACGCCGCAAGAGACCATCCTCGTGTCGCCGGATCTGGATTGACTCGAACTCAGTCGCCGAGGTAACAATTTCCATGATGCCTTTCAGCTTCGTACGCGTACTGAGCGAGAGAAGGAAGGTCTGCATCGTGATGTACGAAATGTTGTAGTAGGCGGCGATCATCGCAGCATTCTGAGGCGACACGGAGCCATCATCCTCATCAAAATCGATAATCTTGGACTCGCTCAGTTCGCGTAGGGTGGTTTCCACCAAGTCGGACATGTAGTTGCTCAAGCCATCATGCGTTGTGCTCGTCAAATTGTAGTAGCTGGGGTTTGCCAACAGTCGTCGGTAGAAGTAGGTGAAAGTCGTCCAGTTGATAGCATCATCACCCGACTCAATCATCTTGGTGCTAATTTCCGTGACGAAGGCGTCGTGCAGGTAGTTGTGCAAGTGCGATTCCACGGGCAGAGCCTCATTGAGGAACTTCTTGTAATAATCACGCTTCACTTGGGGGAGCATAAGCACACCTCGGCCACGTCCATCCTTCGAGGGACGTAGGGCCTTGCCGAACATGTTCAAGACGTCGCTCAGAGGGTAGTCCACGTATCGATGCTCGCGACCCTCAAAGTATTGAGTGCCCATGACAATGACAAGATGTGATGTACTGTTCAGCTCCCAGCAGACATCTCGAGAAGCTACGAGCACTTGAATGGCACCCTTGTCGTAGAGATGCTTGACAATTCGCTTGTCGCTCTGGCTGAGAGCTTCATGGTAGTAGCCAATACCGTGGGAGAGGGCCTCGGCAAGGGCATCCTCATGAATACGATCAAGCAGCGGCTTCATTTGATCGATATCGGCGTGCAGGAAGCGATCCTCGTCATCATCCGCAACGCACGCTGCCAGCAGATCTCGCGCAGTTCCTCGGGTTTGTTTGCGGGTAGGGACGAAGATCATGGCAGGCTTGTCAGGGGACATTTGCGTAATGGCCAAGTAGGTCGGCTTAGCCATTGCCAGCATCAAGGATGGGAAGTGAGGGTTGGAGAAGGACTGGATGTGAAGCTCCAGTGGCACTGGTCGGACATGGGGACTGAAGTTGTAGATATCGTGCTTCTTCGCGTCGATCCACTCGCCAAGATCCCGAGCATTTGCCAGCGACACACTAAGGGCCACGATTCGCATCGGCAACTCGGTCTGTGTTCGGATATAGTGCATACGAGACACGATGGTCTCATACACATAACCTTGGGAGCCTCCTAGCAGGTGAATCTCATCAGCAATGAAGAGCTCCACCGTCTGGACATTCTTGCGGCGCTTCCACTGCCGAGACAGGACATCCCACTGGGTTGGAGTTGCCAGAATCAAATCACCCTTCTCCAGAAGCTTCAGATCCGTGGCGGTCTCGCCAGTCAGCTTCACAATCTCCTTGCCGCCATTTAGTTGGCTCAGTCGCTTCTGCCAATCCTGAAGGCGGGTGTCAACAAGCTCCTGGATGGGCGCGATATAGACGGCTCGGCCAGAATCACCCTGCGTCCAGTGGCGAAGAATGGCAAATTCGGCACAAACTGTCTTTCCACTGCCCGTAGGAGCTCCAACAAATACGTTTTGGTCCGTCTTGTACAAGGAGTTGAAGGTCTGGGTCTGAATCCTGTTGAACTGCTTCCAGTCGGGATACAAGTCGACGTAGCTGGAAACCTTCAGGGCAGAAATAGGTAGGGGTTGGAGTTCGAGGAGCTCGGTGTGAGGAGGGAACTTCTCGGGGAGAATGAGTTTGTGGAAGGAAACCGGCAGTCGAGTCTCAGAGTGCATCCATCGGTCTGAAATTACGGAGACGAAGTAGTTTGGCGGCATCGGGTCGGTGATGGGGACAGTGAAGTCGACGATGTGCTCGTTTGACTCGGATTCGGCGTAGTCCTTGCGCAGCAAGAAAGTATCGTAGTAGAGGATGTCTTCACCGTCACAATCCTCAACCAAGATCCAGAAGCTCTCGGCAGCACCATGGATAGCGTCATCCCACTCGAAGTTGGGAGTGATGCTAAGTTCAACGCGGAGCATGGACCTAGTCATCGGCTGTACTTGAGTCTGGACATCCACTCGAGGAAACTTGGAAACCAGTCCGCAGACAGTCCGGCCTGCCTTGGGCATTCCGAGCAGTTCGCCCATACGCGGAGGGTCAAGATCGAAATAGCTGCTCCATGCAACCTCGACTCTCTCAGCCTTCCGCACAATCTCCCCAGGGCAGGACGGGAACTGACGTAGAGGAGACATGGTCGGCCACATGCGCTTCTCGGCCATCTTACAAAGAGACAGGGCTGTCTTCGCCACCGAGGCCCAGCCCTTTTTCATGGCAATCTCGAAGATGGCTCGCAAGATTCGACCGGCGGACTGTGTCACGTACACCATATCTGCCATTAGGGCGAGACCATCAAGCTTGAGACGTGAGATGTATGCCTGGAGGAGCACATTAATCTTGGCATGAGACTCCTCGATGCTCTCCTTGACTGGGATAGGGACTCGTCCCAGAAGTTGAGCCAGCTCCAGCTTCTCATCTTGTCGAACTGGGATATACTTGAACTCAGCACTAAGGGCAAAGACTCTAAAGAGCTCAATGGTGGTGATGCCGGGCTGGATCAAGTTGTTGTAGGTGTCCATGGATCCAGACGTAATGTAGTAGTGCGAGGCAACACGGCCCAACTCCGTCGATTGCATCTTCCCGGTCTTCTCGTCGTACTTGATGAGGTTCGATTTCCTGAGTGCCGTCGCAGCAGAATGAATTAAGTCGACTCGCTTTTGCTCCAAGGCTTCATCCTCTTCGTAATCTGCACCAACCTGGTACAGACCAGGTGAGCGAAGCATTCGAACGAAAAGATACGTGTACCCCAGCCATTCAACACCCTCGTCGCGCGTCCTAACGTTGCCCAGGACGACTTCGGCATTGAGATTGTCGACCAGCTTGCTCACAAACTGACTTTCAATAGGCAGCTGCTGGTTTAGAAGTGACAGGTAGTATTGCATCTCGCTCTGTGTCGTGATGATGATGCCCTCGCCGTACGTGTCATACTGAGGTCTACCTGCACGACCCAGCATCTGCAGAACGTCCTGAGGGCTAAGCTCAACCCAGCTACCCTTTTCAGGAGAGTACACCTGGGTTCCCTTGATGATGACTGTATGTGCAGGCAAGTTAACACCCCAAGCCAGCGTCGCAGTACACACCAAGACCTGGATGGCTCCACGAGCAAAGAGGTCCTCAACATCGGTCCTGTCGATTCTGCTCATACCAGCGTGATGGATTCCGAAACCGTAGGGCAAGATGTCCTTGAGGTCCTTGTCCTCCGCCTGGCCTGCGGCTTCATTAAGGACTTCGCGGCTACCAGCATCGTGTCGAAGAATCTGGTTGATCGTGTCCAGCTCAAGGGCCTTGTCTCGGATGTACCGAGCAGTCTTGGCAGTCTCTTTTCGGGAGTGAACGAAAATAAGCATCTGATTTCGGTTTGTACCGACATGCTCAATAACCTTGTTGTAGGTCACGTCGTTCATAGTCTTGAGTTGCTTGATTGCCTTGCGATCGGTGACTCCTACATACTCCTGTCGCAGAGGACAAGGTCGGTATGAGCCATCGAAATGGAAAAGCCCCTTCTTCATATCCACTCGGAGGAAGCTTGCAACATCTCGGTAGTTCGGCAGAGTAGCAGACAGACCGAGGATACGGACTGGTTCGCCAGTCTGCTCAGTCTTGCGAATAGTTCTTGCAACAATGCTTTCCAGGACAGGGCCACGATCATCGTGAAGCAGATGGATTTCGTCAATGATGATCAGGCGCACCATGTTGGTATAAGTCAGATCGTTTGACTTTCTAGTAATGACATCCCATTTCTCAGGAGTAGTCACAATGATCTGAGTCTCGGCGATTTGCTGCTTGGTGAGCTGGCGATCGCCAGTTAGTTCAGAAACTCGGATGCCGTATGACTCGAGTCTCTTCCCCAAGTTTCCCACCTGCTCCTGGACAAGAGCTTTGAGGGGGGCGATACAGACAATCTTGAACGCATCAAGGTCAATATCACCGGTCTCGGGGTTGCGGTGCTTTCCAATCTCCCGGAGGATGGTAAGCATACCCACGTTCGTCTTTCCACTACCAGTTGGAGCACAGACGAGCAAGTTGCCGTCGTCTTCAAAGGCCGACGGGTAGCACTTGGATTGAATTTTGTTGAGGGATTGGTTTGAGCTGAAAGGAGTGCGTGCCCATTCAGGCATGTCGGTAATGGGCATGAGAACATCGCCAGGCTCGTTTCGCTTCTTGGGTGGGGGGATGTGAATCTCCTCATATCCCTTGAAGGTTCTCTTTGTGGAGCCTTCGGGTAACCGGACCTTGGGGTTCGTCATGAGGTGGTTTCCTTGGTCAAAGACCAAGTTTTCGAGATTGATGAGCTTCTTGGGTGGAAGCCCACCAACAAGATGGCCCTTAGGTTGCTCAGTCTTAGGAGCATCCGTAAACGAAGCGGGAACGTCAATATCCATATTGATGTCCATCTTTCCCTTCTTGACTTCGCCTGCGCTCTTGCCCTGCAATTCGTTGAGAATCCATTGCAGACCCTCCGAAGCCATCTCTCTCTCGACCTCGGCGCGTTGCTCCGGCGTCTCGGTGCGGGCCAGTTTGGTGAGCCAGAACACCTTCTCTCTGTTCTCGACGAGCTTCTGGACGAGCTCATGGTGTTCGAAATCGAAGAGCTCCATGAGGTCGTTCTCGATCTCGCGAAGGGATTTCTCTTCGCCACCAGCTTCATCGGGCTCTCCTGATAGGGTTCGAAGAGCCTCTTTCGTCTTATCCGTTTGTTCGTGGGCATCTGGGTATAACGAACCGATTTGGCGCTGGAGCCAGAAGGCATCAATGTCTCGAGCCGGCACGGAATTCTTTGCTTTGTCTTTTTGCTTGCCTCCAGCCGGCGCAGAGTCCAGGATCATCTCGTCTTCGCCCGGAGCGTCGTCTGCCTTGGGCTCTCCATCTTCCTCTTCGTCCTGGTCTCCCTCGTCTTCGGATGACTCGTCACGAACTTCATTGACAATACCGCCCTCGTCATCTTCTTCCTCGTCGTCGAAGGCAACGGCAACACCCTGTCGTTCGTCGATTTCGGCATCGTCGCCATCAGCACCACCCATGGCAACATCTTCGTCGTCATCCTGGGCGTCATAGTCCGTGATCTTCTTTCCCAGGTTGACCAACTCGTTGAATTGCTTCGGGTTCATGGTCACACCCAGAATATCATCGATTTCCTTCTTCTTGTCGAGGTCCTTCAGGTCGTCGTCCTTCAGATACTCCAGCACGGCGTCCGCAGCACTGCGCACAACCTCGTGAGGCACATCGCCTAGGTTACTCGCGGTGATGGTGATGATGAGGTCGAAGGTCGATCGTGTCGCTGCGGTCCGGGGTCGATACGTGATGCCTTCCACCAAGAGGTCGTTCGCGCCGAGCACACCATTCCCTCTCATTTGCGCCTCGCCCTTTCGTCTCTGTTGCTCTCGGGCCAGGATATCCTCTCCCTCTCTTAAACTCCCTCTCTCTATGTCTGGAAGCCCGGGTTGCTTCTTCTGTTTGGGGGCGCTCCCGCGGCCAACTTGGGCACCCATGTCCTTGATGCTCAAGCGCCCGGCCAGCGACTCTGGGTCACCAGTAGCCTCATCAGTTCGTCGTGTGACAAACCGACGGTCCGCCTGGAGGACCAGGTTGGACATGGCCGAGTACTTGTATTGCGATACATCTCGATTCGCGTCCGTCATCTTGGCGGTTGTTGTGAAGCTCTGTTGTGATGGAGAACGCCGATGTTCTCGACAAAAGCTCGCGGAGCTCGACCGTTAAATAACCATGAGTTTTCCTCCGACGCGACTTGTTCGATGTAGAGTCGGTGTCTCGATGACTCAGGCTTCTGCGATTGGTGCGCAGTCGTTGTGTAGGTCTTGTTCGTCGTCGCTGTAGTTTTGGAAGCGGTCGCGATCGCAAATTTCAGATCTCAGCCTGGAAGGCTGCAAAGACTAGGATTTTACTGGCTTAGCTCCTCTGCTGCCTTAGGGGCTGGCAAGTGGCTGGCGTTGGTGTGGCTGGTGGAGACAGGAACAATCCGCAGAAGAAGATCGCATGCACACTGCCATGCTTCGGACAAGAGTGAATAACACACGGTAAAGCAATATTAGGCTACTTTCAGCGGCTCATTATATGACTTCGGTTACTACAAAGCTTTTTGTATGGGTATTTCAGTATGCATAACCAGACCAAAGACTCGGAACAACAGGCTTCCCGAGGTCAATCCAGCAAAGCACCAGCCACACAATCGGTTAGTGGGGGCTGTTTACACTCGCCCACCGACATCACACCGAGTATTGTACCACCGATGAGTACACCCTCAGGGGATTCTCGGGCTTTTTTTCCACTGCATGGATTGAGAAGCGACAATGGCGAACCAGCCTGACGTTCTTGACAAGCTCCAAAGCACGCTTGAACCGTTCATAAAGCCACGGGAACAAGTGAACTACATCAGACGCGTCCTGGCGCTCCACCTTGGATCTTGCTCTCGCGATGGACCGATCAAGCAGCCCGTGTCCCTCGTGGGCATTGCCGACGATGTCACGGTGAGCCCCGAGCTGAAGGGGGCTCAAAGAGAGTATATTGAAGCTCTGCAAGCCAACGTTACTGCTCGGCGAAAATACGCCGATGTTGTGCAAGCCAATCCTTCGCGGCCAGCTTCACCCAAAGAACCTTCATCAAGCAGTGCCGACCTTGTGGAGGAGCGGATTTCACTTCTCAAACTTCGGAATAAACTAGAAAGACTATACAAAGTCCAGAAATACCTCGATCTCCTCGTCCAAAAGCCAGCGGCTTCAGTTGAGTTCCTCGACCCCGAGGACATGTTCCACGGAGCCGCCGAACTTCCCGGCGTTCCTAGGGAAGTTGTCAACAGCCTCGTTGCACAGCAAAGCGCTCCGAAGCCAGATCTCAAAGGACAGGTGGCTCAGCTAGAGAAGACGGTGCTGCGGGTGAAGCTCCTGTTGCGTCGAGAAGAACAGCTACTTCGAGAGGCGAGAACCAATGCTCAGGGCATACCCGATGTTATCAGCAATGGGACGAGGCTGGACGCTCTCAACGCGACTCGCAACGAACTTATCACCTGGATTGAGACAGAGCTTGGGAAGGCCTCTGGGGAGGAAGATGCTGATGGGGGTGCAGACGGTGTCTCAAGAAGCCAGGACAGGTTGGCGGCAGACAGCGCCACCGTCAACAGTCAACTCGCGGCTATCAAGGAAAAATACGCCAGGTATCTTTCTGCCAGGCGATCTCTGCTATCGACGATTTCTGAACGGCCTGGTGCCTCTCAGCCACCTGTGCTGAAATCCCACGACCCTACACAACAGAATGTCGAAGCGGACCTAGCTCCTAGCAGTTACCTTCTCACACCATATATCGAAACCCTACTTTCGTTCTCAAGGAACCAAAGAGCCATGATCACACAAAAGTCCTACATGACTTCGACACTTAGCAAGGAAACTAAGGATGCATGTCAAGTGCTCGGCCACCTTGCCGAGGAAAGTCAACTCCTTCCACTGTACCCCATGTCAGAATCGTCCCGGCGAATGTCTGGCCTTGGGGAAGTCCTGACTTCGTCGTCAGAGCGGTCTGGGTTCACTGGCCGTATCCAACCTTGGGTCTTTGCGGCAGATTCGGCCAAGATCGCCACCCTGGAAACAGTCGCGGAAAGGGTTGAAGGCGGGCAGGTAGCCCTAGAGAGCTCTATGAAGGCGCTTCAGGAAATCGGACATCTACTAGGCCAGGAGCAAGTTGATGAGCCCGATGAACGCAAGGAGGAACCAACAGATGACGATTTCTGGTTAAACACAGGGACCAACAAAACCACCAGCACAAGAAAGCACACGGAAAAGGAAAAGGACAAGGGGGCTGCGAAAAAAGCCAGTGACGCTTGGTCTAGTCTACATGGAAATTTGGGCCTCATCGGTCATGGGGATGCAGCTTAAGATGCTAGACGTATAATGTTTTACGCAGATGGAAGAATCAATCAATCTGGTATTGTCTGACCAGTCCAAACGCCACCCCAAAATCTACCCCAACTCCGATCTTCACCGAGACATGATCAGGTACCAGTGGACATTACCCTTCACTTTCCCGCCATGAGAGCCGATATCCTCATAGCCAGATCCAGAATCGAAAGGTGCTCATCTGCACCGTCGACTAGTCGCTTATCTACTTCGGAAAAGACCAGGACCATTTTGTTCTTTTGGGAATCCAGGATCGTTTCGTCGTATATGAGGGATTGGTAAAGCTGTAAAATGTGTTAGGGGCGATGATGGTTATTGGGGGTAGATGGTCTCACCTGGCCGACGACTTGGCCTGCGCTCCAGCCATCCGCCACCATATCCTCGACTACCTTGGAGACAGCCTGGTAGGATCCGCCCGAGCCCCGTGGGCGTATTGCCTGGACAAGGCTTTCTATTGTGCCATCTGGAATGACACCAGCAATGTCCTCAACAATCTTGACGGTGATGGGCTTCTTATCCACGTCCATATCCTCGTCGCCTTCGGCATCCTTGCCGGCTGACTGTGCTCCAACAAGACGAGCAGCACTCTGTAGGTAGGTGATTGCCTTTCGCAAATCACCCTCGCTGCATTTGATGAGCGTGTCAATTGCACCCTCCTCCAGCGGCACGCCCTCCTTCTCTGCAATCTCCTCAAGCCTCTTCTTGGCGTTGCTCTGGTCCAGGCTCTTGAATCGGAACTTGCTGCATCGACTGGCCAGCGGGTCGATAATACGGGTCACGTAATTGCAAATCAAACAGAATCGAGTGATTTTGCTATACGTCTCCATCGTTCTTCGCAGTGCGCTCTGGGCATCTTGTGTCATGGAATCGGCCTCGTCGAGAATGATGATTTTGAAAGGCGGGCAAGGGTACTTTTCTTTGTAGCCGGCGGTCGGGTTGGTCAATTGCATGCGGGCGAAGTTTTTGACCTTGTCTCGGACAATGGAGATGCCACGCTCGTCGGAGGCGTTGAGCTCGAGGACTCGTGATTTGATCAGCTCCGGGCCGTAGAGCTCCTTTGCCAGTGCGAGGACAGTCGAGGTCTTTCCAGTGCCGGGGGGGCCGTAGAACAGCATGTGAGGAAGCTAGGAATCGTCAATGGGGGCTGGGCGTCGGATCGAGGCGAACCAGACTCACGTTGGATGCCTGCAGCGTTCTTTGCAGGACAGTGACGGTGTGGTCTTGGGCAGTGACATCGCTTAGTGACTTTGGTCGACTGCATGGCGTCAGTCAGTATATCGTGGTGCACATAGACGGTCTCGTAGGGTGCAGACTATTTCTCAACCCAGGGCTGGGCTTTGTTGCTGGCGGGCTTCTCTTGTTTCTGGTCGGCGTTGCCATTGGCAGCGGCAGCGGCCTTTCTGGCCTTGAGGTCGAAGAAGCTTGCCATGATGACTTGATCAACTTCGGCAGTCGGCGGGTGAGTGGCGATATGCTGCGCAGTCGATCAGTCGAGCAAGCAAGCTTGGTGGTGGTTGAGGTGAAGTGCACGTCGTTGAGGCGCAAGCTCATGCACTGTGGAAAACCCATTAACGCGTCGGGTCGCCCGCAAACGCGAGGCGCGTCGCCTTACTGGGAGCTTCTGGGCCGGGGCATTTTAGCACGAGTGTTGTTGCTAGGGACACAACCATTGCCAATAACACGAACAAATGCATGCCTAAAACTGAAAACATAAAACCAAAGACTTTGGTAATTCTACCTCATACGTTATGCATTAGTCCTTAAGCCACGGATTTTATTCATGCCACTACCAAAAGTTGTTTGTGTCCCTAGCAACACTCTTTAGCACCGCTGCAAGACACCGCTGCAAGACACCGCTGCAAGACCCCGCGGCATGTGCTGCTAGGCCATCTACGTCACTGATGAAGAATACGAGCGACGGGCTGCATCTAAAAACTACTTACCTGCTGAGTTACCTACAGACTTGTGGGTCGTTTTACATCTGTATGATGGTATAAGTATTCATCAGCTGCCAGGTGCTGTAGTGCGCAAGCTCCCGCTGGATAAATGGCAGACTCTGTAACTTCTTTTGCCCGTGGCCGTTCCGCTCCACATATAAAGCAGCCCATAATGGCACAAGCGTTCCGAGTGTTACACACGTTGAACGGCGGACACTTCCACCTACACTAAGCATAGGGCAGCAGACCATACCGGAGATATACTCATGCACGAGACTTCGGTACATACCTTAGGTACAGAGGCAAGGCTAGTCCCTCGCCTCACATTGTCGTGCACGATCGTCATGACCACCCCGTTAAATTGACAGTCGATCTACCCTAGATACATACAGGAAGGCGGCCGTTGGCACCGTATAGAACCCGTACCACAGCTTGCAACCTCAACGATTTGTTTCCACGTGCCTCATCTGATCCCGCATGCAGTGGATAGGTAATGGGCAAAGTACCTTGGCGGTACGTACTGCTGTAGACATTTTTTCGCAGAAATGCAAACATCGACCTGGTGTGGATTTGAGGGACGGTTCACCCACTGCTCTCACCAGCGGGAACCTTTAAAAATAGCAAACAAACCGCCAGCTGTCGCCCGAGACACTGCTCAGTCACTTACCTTCCCTCTACACCTATTGCAGTGTGCGCTGCTGGGACCCGTTGACCCTGCCTACCAGCCGCCTACCGACTGCCTACCAACTGCCTGTCAAACAACCGGCGCATGGGCCCAGACCCAACGGGTATTATCCACTTCTTCAAGCCTGCCTGACGGCTCAGCAGCAGCAGCTTAAACGAGGCACGTTCCTCCCTGCACCACCGCTTGCACCTGCTTCTGCCGCCTGATTCACTCCCTCTCACATTCTCACATTCACTCTCACTCACACCCCTAAGGCAAGGCACTCACAGATATCAACTCCTCACGATTTGTCTATGAGTGTCATCGCTCTTCGGAAATAACCCCGACCGTCCTCCTTCCCCTCATCCTGCACCCTCGTCGCCGCCATGGACCAGTCCATCATTCGTATCTCCAAGGTTCCTTGCCCCGCTTCCAACGCACCCGCGGGGTCGCCCGACTAATGCTTTGCTCTAGGAACTCAGTGATATTCAGAAGAGCCTGGATTTGTGTATGTGGCTTCTTATCCTCCGCGCCCTGGGCGCATTTTTGGTGACCTGTCTGACACTCGCCTGCTCGCCACAGCACTCGCGGTTGCTTGCCGCGATGTTGACGTTCGGAATGTCAAGGCCTTGATCATGGGTCCTCACGAGACCCCTTACGAGTTCGGCTTCTTCGAGGTATGATCTCTCCCAATCCTGATTTGTGGAGCGATCGCACTGACAGTGGTGGGTGCAGTTTGCCATCAGATTCCATAAAGGTTGGATGCTCTTCCCGTCCTAATCTCAACTCTGGCGCCGGTTCCAGAGGCTGATTGGAGTTGAGCAGATTACCCGTCCAAGTCACCAAACGTGCAGTGTGTGACGACAAATGGTGGCCGTTGTCGGTTCAACCCTAACATATATGCGAATGGCAAGGTTTGCTTGTGAGTGCAGGAGGTTGATCAACTTGGTCGCTGCGGGCTAACAGTCGCAGGTCGATTCTAGGGTAGCGTCAATTGTGGCCTATTTTGCAGGTACTAGTCTGACATGCCCACAGGACATGGAGAGGAGAGCGAGGAGAAGAGTGGTCATCCGCACAAGGCCTGGAATCCATCTTGTTGTCAATACAGAGTCTGTTATCGACAAACCCGTACGAAAACGAGCCAGGCTTCGAGGACGCCAACGAAGAGTCCGACAAGAAGGCCCAGAAGGACTACGTCCAGAAGGTACCCTTGACGACCTGTTAATTTAGTTGATGTGATTCCTGACATTTATTAGATCCGCCACGAAACCCTAAGAATCTCCGTCATCCAGCGCCTTGAAGCGTACCTGAGCCTATCCCCCGACGGGTACCAGCACGGATCAGGGACTCGCGACCCCGATGAGATTGATGATGATGACATCGACGAGTCTACCGTTCCATTTGAACCGTTCAAGGATCTCTGCAAACGCCGATTCCTGTGGTACTACGAATCCTATCTCGCCACAATCCAAAAGGGCAAGTCGGAAGTCAAGGATGGGCAGCACTTCGTCAGGATGCCCTTTGAGTCACCCAATAGCAACTCTATGGATGGTCGATTTAACTATACCGAGTTAGAGCGCCGCATCCGCAACATCAAATCAGCCATCGACGCCGAAACCCAGGCATGGGCTGAGGAGGGCGCTGTCGCAAAGGCACGGGAGTCCACAGTTTCTGTGAACTTGCAGCACCAGTTCGAGCAAGTCGTTGAGTCGTTCAAGCGAAACGACATGCCACATGATGTCTCTCTTGAGGATGGAAACCCCTTCACCTGGGCGATAACGTACTTTGGGCGACCGATGACGAACCTCGACGGTGGTTTGTTCCGCATCAAGATGAACTTCAGCCCTCGGTTCCCCGATGAGCAGCCCCGGGTCAAGTTTGAGAGCCGGATCTTCCACCATTACATTGCTGCTGACGGCACGGCTTGCTACACGCCCAATCCTATGAGACGGGAGGATGTTAAATCTCACATCGAAGCCATCTTCTCTTTCCTCGAGGAAGAAGAGCCAGCATACGATCCGCGCAAGATTGTGAACCCGGAGGCAAGCAAGATGTACTGGAGCGGTGGCCCGGACGAAAGAAAGAAGTACAACCGGCGTCTGCGCCGATCTGTGCAGCAGAGCATGGAGTGAGAACCCCAATGCAACTAAAAGTACGGAGCCTCGACTAACTCTTTTCCGCAGGGACTTCCCCGAGTAGCCTATGGATCCTGCTGTCTCTAATCATCAAACGCGTTGGGCATTGCTAGGGGCGTCTAGCGGAGAACGGGAAGGGGCCAAGGTCACACACTGGCGGATTGCACACGGCGTTGAGGTCTGTGATCAATACAAAGGAAAGGGAATAGGCGTGGGTCAAATATTGGACGGATCGGATTGCATGTGCTTGACTTTATAGCATGGATCTCGGGTCTCTCGCAAAGGTACACATACATGGGGTTCGCAAATGGTATCATCCATCTTGATTTTATGCTGCGTACCTAATTCAGGAGGTCTGATTGCTAGTACCCTCTAGATATGCCATTTCCCCGTCTAACCCTGAACGCCAGCGATGCAAAAATACCCATACGTCCATGGCGCAACATAAAAGACGACCATCGTAACACTCACTCACGCACCTCATCATCTTGGTCGTTATCATCAGCATTTCTTGCCTTTGGGCTTCTTGCCCAGCCGGTCCTGGGTCGGCGCATACGGGGCCACGACGCCCATATACCTCTCCTGCTTGCCCTCGCCCCTGAACTCGTACAAGCCGTTGGCGCCGATAACGCCCGGCGTGCCCTGGCTGGGACGGGCGACCTGCTCGTTGTGCAGCTTGTCAAGGGAGTCACCGACTACAGCGTACTGGGACCAGTTGATCGGCGGGCAGCGGACGATGTTCTGGGGTTGGGGGATGGTGGTCCATTCCCTTGGCTTGTCGGCAGGGCGCTGCTTCGACGAGCCCACCCCCGCGTCGTCCTGCTCCACCTCGTCGTCGTCGTCGTCGTCATCATCGTCGCCAGCAGCGGTGCCGCGGGGCGGCGCATTGATCTTGCCGTCGACGAGGTCCTTCACAAAGGCATCGGGATCTAGGACGGCCTCATCCTTGATACGACTCAGCGACTGGATGTCGGCGGTGGCCTTCTGTCGTTGGATCTGGAGGATGGAGATGGCAGACTTGAGAGCGAGGACGTCTGGGTTGGCATCGAAGGCGATGGGCAACGGAGGTGGCGGGGCAATGCCGGTTTGGTCGGGCTGGGCGTGCG
>JABSTB010000437.1:0-43863 GCA_013756995.1 Neonectria neomacrospora
CCCCCCGGCCAACCCGCGATTCCCGCCCGCGCGTTTGCGTCCCCTTCGACCGCAACACGACGACGAGAGCGACACCCCCGTCGCCCAACCCGCCCCCGCGTCCGCCTACACTTCCTCCGAGCCGATGCTGCGACGTCGCTGCCGCCTTTGGATTCATTCTTAGTGGGGGGAGAGGCTGCGTCTCAGCCTTGCAGACGATTTCTTTGACGTGGGACTCCAACACCGGTTGCGAGCCGTTCTTCCAGCATGGTACTGCCTCCCCGGCCACCGATCTCGGTCCCCGAGCAATAGCTGAGCCCTATGTCCAGGTCCTGTTCAAGCGGAAACCCGTCCAATTCCTGCCTCCGGCGGAAATCGAGGATGACAATGTCGAGGTACGACCACCAATTCTAAGAGGCTTGCGCAACGACTAATTGCAATTCAGGTTTGGCACATACCCCAGACGGGGGAGATTTTCGTATCGTATGAGGACTATTTGAATCGGTGAGTTTGAATCTTTGCCCCGAGATTTGTTGATATGCTTACACCTAATCTAGCATGGACTTTTATAAACAGGTACAATATCCTTGGCTCCAACTTCAACCCGTGGCCTCTCGCTTACCCAACCGATACAGCGTCGCTTCAACGACCAAATTACAGGGCATTCAGGTTTGACTTTCTTCGAGGCTTTCAAGAGCGAGGTTTGTCTTGTCGGTCTCCGCTCACATCCACTCGCTCACCATCGGAAACAGCTTGCTGGAGGCAAAGAGGTTGAGGCCTCATTCCCCGAGGCTCTCAAAGGCCCCATTCTACGCAAAGTCCAATTCCAGACAGTTTCGCGCCTCGACAACCTCGTCGACCAGATTTACGAAGAGTTCAAGCACGACTACTACCCCGGCGAGGAAGTGACTGTCACGATGAATGGCGGAGATCGAGTCCACGGCCTGGTACGGGACAAGACCAGCTTTGGCGCCAGAACCCACCCCGACGGCACCCAGACGCCGCGCACGACCCGGTATTCTGTGAACCTCAAGGAGTCGGACTCGGAGACCATTGTGACAGACGAGCACATATGCCGCGATCGAGGCATCTTCACCAAGGCCATGCTCCGGTCTTTTATTAAGAAGACTGTGACTCGCGACGCGTGGAATGGTGCCCCTTGGCTGGTGAAGCACGAGTACGCTGCCCAATACCATATTGACACAAGAGTCCCGCCTCATCTCCGCTACGACACCAAGGTCCAGGAGCGCAAGCAGCTTCAGGCTCAGAAACGTGCGAGTCTCCCTCACGAAACCAACGGCCATAGCCCTGCCGGAGCGCTCAACTCGGGCCCCATGCGTCTCCCAGAGCTGAAGCCAGCGCCCAAGGGCAAGTCGAAGCCTAGCCAGACTGGATCTGGCTCCAAGGGCCTCAAGTGGCCCCTCAATATGCCTGTTCACGGTGGCAACCCCTTCAGCTACCCGCCCAACCACCACGACCAAGGCCCTCCCCAGCGCGAACCTACTCCGCCGCCGCCACCGCCTCCGCCTCCCAAGTATCCCATTGAAGATCTACAGCTTGAACCGCGGGACGATCGCAAACGCCCACCGCTCAAGTACCTTTGCGAGAACCCCCCTGTGCAGGTGGAGAATGGAGATGCGGTCGATAACGACATCGATATGGACTCTATCGGTCCCCTGTTGGAGACCTGGGATACCCTCAACGTATACTGCGAGGTCTTCAAGCTTGACTCCTTTACCTTTGACGACTTTGTCCAGACCATGTGTGTCACGTCCGAGCAAGTCCCCGTCCAACTCTTTGATGAGATCCACTGCTCTGTGCTCAAGATCCTAGTCGACTCCGAGGCCGACGGTGGCAAGGTGCGCATCACTCTGCCGGAGATTGAAGAGGACGACAGCGATGAGGAAGACGAAGACGAAGATGAGGAGAACGAAGAAGCCACCCCTGAGCCCGAGCCGAAACCGGTGGGGCGTGCCACCAGGAGCAGCATGGCGAAGCTCGAGGCCGAGCGGCTGGCCGCTGAATTAGCTGCTGCCGAGGCAGAGAGCGAAGCTGCTGAGGCCGAGACGAAACACCGTGCCGAGGAACTTCTCAAGGACTACGATTGGATCGAGCACCTGCGAAAACGCGACTTTACTAACGGAGGCTGGGAACGAATTATGGTTGGTCTGCTTCACCAGCTGTCCAAGAACGAGCGCCAACAAGAGGCTTGTGAAGAGCTTTTGTACGAACTTGTCCCCGCCGAAACCGAGCCTACGCAGGATACGGTGCGACAGGCATATGCCGAACTCAATGTCAACTTCCGCGTCAAGGCATTGCAGATCATTTGCATGCTGACTACGGAGACCAAGGCTATGCGGGGCTACATGGAGGACTGCAGTGAGACCATGACGACCTACCGCAAGGAGAAGATTGACTGGCAACGACAACGGAAGCAAGGGTAAGCTTTTTCTACAAGAGATTGCCGGGGACGATGCTAACTGACTTATCTTAGCGTTGAGGATCTGCGACAGCTGAATGAGCAGCGAAAGATTCTCCTGCCCGACAACATGCCTCCCTCGCCGTCACAGACTCCCGTTAAAGCTGAAGAGGATATCAAAATGACTGACGTGGATGAGTCGCTCATGTCAAGAGAGGAGGACGGCGAAGAGACCGAGGAGGATGGTGCAGCACGGAGAAAGCGGAGACGAGCACAGTCCGCCAAGCAACGGAAGCGCGAAGAGGAACAAGCGCGAAAGGAAAAGGAGAAGGCCAAGGCTGAAAAGACTCCCAAGCCGCCGGTCCAGTCAAAGCAGTTCATCAAGCTGTTGAAGGATATCCAGAAGAAGGAGGACCTGATCAAGAAGTGCGAGGACGAGATTGCTATTCTCGACAATGACCTACGCGAGGCTGACTGCCCCCGAACCCGAGTCATGGGCAAGGACAGGTTCTGGAACAGGTACTATTGGTTTGAGCGAAATGGCATGCCGTATGGCGGACTCCCGAACAGCTCGACGGCCTCGGCGCAATACGCCAACGGGTGCATCTGGGTGCAAGGACCCGACGATTTGGAGCGCGAGGGATACATCGACTTGCCGTCGGATCTGCAGGACGAGTACAAGGCCAAATTCGACATGACGGTTCCCGAGCGGAAGGCGATGGAGGAGGGCAAGACCAGTGTCTACAATGCGCGCCAGTGGGGATACATTTCAGAGCCGGAGCACGTCGATGAACTCATCAAGTGGCTCGACCCGCGCGGGTTCAACGAGCTGAAACTGCGTAAGGAGCTGCTCAACTATAAGGAAAAAATCGCCAAGCACATGGAGAATCGCAAGGCTTATCTCGCGGAGAGCGAGGAGCCAGAACACAAGGAGGAGACGAAGCGGACGAGCTCGCGAATCCGCGACAAGACACCCGAACCACCCAACTACCGCTGCCTTCAGTGGGAGAATTCGACTGCGATTGACGAGGAGGGACACCTTCACAGCGACCCGCCACCACCACCGAGGTCGAGGAAGCAGGCCAAGAAGCGGGAGGCGCAGAGCGACGCGGCAACAGCACCGGCGACGAAGACGCGACGACGCCGAGGGGGTTAAGACGATGAGGGTGTATCGAATTCGTCAGGCACACAGTGAAGGGAGGGTTAATTATCCCGCCAAGATGTAAATTTTCAGGGACTGGACATGGCATGACAAGATATGGCATGTATGCATTGTGCTGGATATTTGGCGAACATAGAAGCTGGTCTGACCTGGAGACTGAGACCACAAGGGACCAGTTACGGGCAGACTGTGGTCGGCGGATTGTTTTGGGGGACGGCCGGGTTAAAAGAAGAGTGTTTGGCGTTTTGGCCAGGCTAGGATAGGCTTCGGCAGCATTGGGCGGCATGAAATAGACTACACTTGATTGAAATCAGAGACTAGGAGGCAATCAAATCAGACGAGACCATTAAGAAAATTCTGATGACGACTGGCGTGACTGCTGGGGGTGTTGATTTGGCAGGGCGTGAGCCGCCTGGAAGGCAACTCGGGGGGTTGGCTTCGTCAACATCACCTCGACAATATAACCCAGCGCCCACAAAGCCACAAAACCACAATACAGTTGCCCATTGGGGTTCTCTCATTTGAACTTGGTACTTATGTTGCCTGAGGAATTACCTAAGTGCGCAATTAGGTTATGATTATAGGGCTAAGTAATTACCTAAGTATAGAATAATGGTTTATGGTCTTTAGGCCTAGGGAATTATCTTAGCATAGGATGAGGTTTTGTGGTTACAATGCCTAAGGATTTATCCCAGTGCAATAGACATGGAAGGTGGTGTTCTGCGGTCGCGCGCGTGGGAGAGTCTTGGGTTAATGGAATCGATCATGTTGGGCCGTTCCCTGAATCCGCCAAGGGCTCGAAACACCTACTGGTAACCGTTGATTACTTCTCTAACCAATACGAAAGAAGAAAAGAATGGGAATGAAGGAAAGTGGGGAAATTATGTGTAACACTGACTGGTGTGGTGATGATTTGAGAACCAGGAGGCAGCCGGGCATGTTTTGGCTGGCGCTTCCCTATTATTCTTCAAG
This sequence comes from Neonectria neomacrospora, assembly GCA_013756995.1. Classification (NCBI taxonomy): domain Eukaryota; kingdom Fungi; phylum Ascomycota; class Sordariomycetes; order Hypocreales; family Nectriaceae; genus Neonectria; species Neonectria neomacrospora. The sequence goes on from JABSTB010000437.1 coordinate 4,533, forward strand.
TTCGAACTCCAATCTCAGAAACGTTGAACTCCGGTCTGTGATTCACTGCTGGCCTGATCCTCCCTTACTTAAACCCCTCCTCAACCCTGACTCTCTCTTCTTTCAACCTTCCCACCGCACCTTCGCCTCAACATCTTTTCATCACTGGTACGTTCAATCCCTTCAATCCCTCCTCGCAATCGGTCTAAAGCCATCTAGAGTCTATCGACCGAACCCCCCAAGCGCAACCTCTACATCGGCAGCCCACACGTTATGGACCAGCCTGACGACGGGGCCCCAGGTCCATCGGCAGTGCGAGAGTCCCCAGCCGGGGCATCCCCACCACACCATGCTTCCTTGTCGGATGAAGGGTTGGGCGACTCGGGTTGGGATAGAGGGCAAGAAACGGTCGAGGGTGTACCCCCGCCAAAGAGGATTCGGCTGTCTTCTGGCCTTGAAGTAATGGAGGAGAATGGTGGCACACCAGGTACGTCTTTGGATGACACATTCATGGAACGGGACGCTGACCTGGGGTCCGTTGATGAAGACTTGTCCGATGACGCCCTACGCTCGAACGACAGGCAGAAGGCCTTCATCGAAGCCCGCACAGGGGATGCGGAGACGATTGGACCTATGTTCACCACGATGGAACACTGGGAGCCCGGAGCGACCTTGCCTCCTGTCTTGGACGGGGAAGAATTGAATTACTCGCGGTACATGACACCACACCCCTTTGCTCAGGTCATACACCCCTCTCTCATGAGACAGTTCGCTCAGAAGAATACTGAGCTCATGCGAATCGCCATGGGATTGAAGATGAAACCCCAGGACATCTAGTTCGACCCTCAGACCAACACTGTGACTTGGAGCGGCAAGTCAGATGACTTGATAACTCTCACGGGAAAGCAACTCGTGAAGTTGGTGTTTCCCCCCATTCCAGTTCCTCCACCCTCCTGGGAACCGACGACGGAGCAAGACCTAGCCCAATTCATGAGTGGTTCCATGCCTTCTACTGTCACAAAGAGCCCTTGCTTGAGCCGGGAGGCTGTTGAGCGAATACAGGCTGCGCTGGAGAAGCTGCCTGTCGTCCGGGCTAGAGAATGGGTCCTAATCACTCACGCAGCGAGAACCGACTATTCACTCTCTGGGGTTATGGAGAGGGTGGAAGACTTGGCGATGGATGTGATGAACCCTTTGCAGCTACTGCGACGGCACTGCGAAGACGAAAGCTGGGCTCCTGATGAGTTAGGTGAAGTCGAATTCACATCAGGGATTACATATACCTTGGTTCGTGGTATTGGGTACCTGGACCCTAAACAGTGGGATTTCCCGAGCCAGGAAGAATTCAGACCAGCCTGGGACTCGATGGTGTTTCCCGCCCTGGAGCGAGTCAAGATCCGGCCGCAGCTTCAAGTGTGCCATTTGCTTGGGCCCTTGCCGGGTGTCTGGGAGTCAATTCGTCCCGCTTTATCGACTATCTTCAAGGACCCAAATGTGTGCGCACAGTTGCGTACCTTTGGAGAGATCATTGAAGCCCTGGCGGCCACGGAACCGGATTTTGATCGGTCGGTATTTTTGCTGGACTCTTATTAGCTCTGCCTTGGGTAGGTCGGTGCTATCACTGCGGCTTAAGAACGGTGGACGAATTATGGGACATGGACTGGCTGAGGGTTGTCCCTTGGGTTGCGTATTGCTTGATGAAGGAGCATTTCAAAAGTTTAGTTCTAAGAAAAAGCAATTATGCCATTAACCCCGGGCTAAACACACCAAGTTCTTTATGTTCGTCTATTAGATAAGGCCTACTAAGCTTATAGTGGGCTTAAGGCCCTGACTGGCAGGGTGAATTGCCTAACACCCCTAAGTCTATAGAGAACCTAGCGGATAACTTGTTATTGTCTGGCAACAACACAGCTTGTATCTGAGGTGGCGTCTCTAGCGCGGGATAGGACTTTTGAAGTGCTCCTCCGTACTGCTGGATGGAGTCTCTAGACCTTGCGGATCGTTGGAGACAGCTGGATGGAGAGCTGGTGCCTAGGTGATGGCTGGTTCGGGACTTGTGACATCAGAGGAAGACACTGGAGGCTTGAGCCCTCTTCGGTACTTGAAATGATCGCGGATGGTGACCGGGCGGCCATTTTGGATTGAGGGAACTGTTGGGTCCCTCTTCTTGGTTCCTAGCTTACACCTAAACAAACCACTTTGTATGAGACCACTTCTTTTGTGACGATCTATTAAGTTGGCGCTCGGAAGATAACGGCGAAACGGCCCGTTTTGGACGATTGACCGACACCAAGGTACGCGGTAGGTTAGCACGTTCGATGGTTCCAGTGGAGATCTACAGTGCTACCTCGGCAGCTCCTGATACCGATCGCCGATGTACCCTCAGTCGATCGGATGGTTGGTTGCGCCGGACAATTATGGGCTTTGGCGAGTATATAGAACCTAGAGGATCCGGGGAAACGAGCATATTTTGTTTCTTGGCTTTTGACTCTCACAAGCACTCAATTGACCCTTCCAAGTCTTTTTTTACTGATCAGTCACTCGTCTTGAGTATAATCGTGACCATGGCCGATACCGCACAGCCCAAGATCAAGCTTCACTGGTACGTCATCGCACCTACCCACACGCCACTCAACTCATGACGGACAAAGACAACTGACAAAAAACCACAGGCTGGACCGCTCGCGATCGCAGCGCATCGTGTGGCTGCTGGAGGAGCTCAAGCTGCCGTACGAGCTGGAAGTCTACCACCGCAACAAGGAGACGATGCTGGCGCCGCCGGAACTCCAGAAGGTGCACCCGCTGGGCAAGTCGCCCGTCATCACCATCACGGCGGCCGGGGCGACCGAGCCGGTGGTGCTAGCCGAGAGCGGCTTCATCACACAGTATCTTGTGGACAACACGGCCGAGGGGAAGCGGCTGGTGCCGCAGCGGTGGCGTGACGGCATGGAGGGCCAGCTGGGCGGCGAGACGGAGGCGTGGATGCGGTACCAGTACTACCTGCACTATTCCGAGGGGAGCTTCATGCCGGTGCTGGTCATGGCTCTTGTTGTAGGCGGTGAGTCCCGTTTGCCAACTGGATTTGGCAGTTGATGATGGCATCGCATTGAAACTAACAGTCTATAGCCCTCAAATCCCCCGTGGTCCCCTTCTTCATCCGCCCCATCTCCTCGCTGCTGGCCAACCGCGTCTTCTCGTCCTTCATCTTCCCCAACGCGCGGCGCAACCTGGCGCTGGTCGAGACGCACCTGGGGTCGTCGGGCGGCGACTACCTGTGCGGGCCTTCGCTGACGGCCGCGGACATCCTGATGAGCTTCCCGCTGATCGCGGCCCAGCACCGCTTCGACGCCTTCGGCGCCTGGGAGGGCGGGTCGTGGGCCACCGAATTCCCCCTCACTGCCGCCTACGTGGCGCGCCTGGAGGCCGACGAGGGCTACAAGCGGAGCACGGAAAAGATCCGGGAGATTGACGGGGAGTTTGAGGCGACGGTTTAGTAATGTGGCTGTATGGATTTGGGTGGGTGGTGTATATGGGATAGTCACCTCGTTCTCACGTCGAGTATACTGCTCGGCATTATAATATATAGCAAATGCCACTTAAATTAAACAAACGTAACTCGTTACTTGATATACCTCATATTGATCTATATGAATACCGCTACCTGGAATAAAAATAAAAATACCTCGTTCATTTGATCGTCTTAGTCTCACCGACCCTCACCGAACATGCTTGACTACCGGTCAACGCCCATTGGCCACACACCTCAATGTGGATCTCGAACTTCACCTCGAAAATACCAGCTCAACACCTCTCAACATTGCCTCTCTCCCCCCTCACACAACCCCTGCGGCCAATCGCAATGTTCGCATCGAGAACAATCTGTTCAAGATGCTCGTCGCAGTTGCGCTCAGTCGCAGTCCCGCGGCTGGGCATCGCCGCCCGATTCGCGACTCTGGCCGACGGCGCACAAGACTCACCTCAACATCAACCTCAACCTCACTCGTCGACACACAGCCATGAGCCCGCCAGGACACGCCCGGGCGCCTTCGGGGAGAGGTCAAAAGCGTCGCTGGACTCGGCCGTGGCATTGTTCAACGACGTCGTCAGCCCGGCCGCCGACGCCTCGGCCAGCCAGGATCTGGCGCAGCCCGTGTTGAGCGAGCTGGAACTCGTCGCCAAGCTCGACAAGCTGACGCAAAGGGATCTGAGTTTAAAGGACGAGTACGATGCGTTCCGGAATGAAATCTGGCCGTCCGTCAAGGAGATGCGTGGCCAGGTCCCGAAGCCCATTTACCACGCCGTCACAATGCTCCTCGGCAAGTTTCGCAGCCAGGTCGGCACCAACTCGGGCATCGGCGTGGAAATTTCCAAAATGTACGGCGTCCTTGGCAAATGGGATCCGGTTATCCGAAACGACCTCGTTTTGGGCCTGTGCCTCGTCCTGCGCGAGCGCAAGAACCCGACGAGCGTCCGTGGGGCGCTCATGGACGAGCTCATCACGCTGTGGAAGCACATCTCCCAGCTGAAGCGCACGGGTGAGGCACTCCAAGAGCCGCGGTTTGTCTTGCCAAGCGCGCAGGACTTGCTCAAGGACTTGAACAGGCGGCCTAAGAAGGTGCCGGCCGAGGAGGTGCGCGCCCTCACGACGCAGCGGGCCTTTTCGTCCATCTTCCTCCTGTTCCCTCCCCCGCAGGCCGAAGCGATGCTGCCTGGCCTTCTGGCGACCATAGCTGTCCTGGCGGATATGAGATACTCGAGCTCCAGCTTGCAGACGGAGGCGGCGCCTCTGCTCAACCTCGTCCGGCTGGTGGTCTCCAAACTGGGCGGACTGACCGAGGATGATGTCTCGGAAATCTTCAAGAAAAGGAGCGATTTCCCCATGCCAAAGCAGAACAAGCTCCGGGGGTACGTGCTTGGCCAACTGCCCTACATCACCAAGATGCTCCTCTACCAGAGCGACAACTGGCAGAACGGGCTCGACACGAGCATGGATCCTGAGATGGCGAAGCAGGCGGACTTGTCGACTTTCCATAAGCAGCTGCAAGTGGCGTACCGCTCGCGCAACACGGGCGCCGTCCTTTCCATCTGGCAAAACCTCAATTCGAGCTTGCAGGACCACCCGAGGCTCAGACAGGCGATCCGGGACGACCCGCACTTCCTCGACTACTGGATGTTCGTGTGGTGCGGTGTCCGCAGGGCCAGCAGGGTCCAGGAGACGATCGAGCTGATGAAGGAGCTCGGGATCCAGCCGACCGTCAAGACATACACGTCCATGCTGCACGGGTGGAAAATATGCAAGGACCTGGCCAAGATCGAGGCACTGTGGGGCCAGCTCATTCGGTCGGAGGTGAAGCTGGACCTCGTCATCTGGACGGAGCGCATATCTGCCCTCATTGAAGGAGGACGGCCCGAGCTCGGCGTGAAGGCGCTGGTTGAGATGGTGGCGATATGGAAGAAGGCCGTCAAGGAGGGCCGACAAGCAGACGCCGTGGAGCCAACCATCGCGGCTGTCAACGCCGCCTTTACGGGTCTAGTACGCCACGGCGATCACCAGCAGGCTCACGAGGTGCTCACATGGGCAGGTCGCGAAGGCTTCTTGCCCGACATTCGAACATACAACATTCTCATTCGCGAGAGCCTCCGCGCCGACAATCCCGAGGACGCCCGGGACTTGCTGCGAGTTATGAAGAACCAGGACGTCCAGCCGGACTCGGCAACGTTTACAATCCTGCTGGAGGGCGTCATCAGCCGGATGGGAGAGCACTCCAGCGTGGAGGAACAGCTGCAGGCCGTCAACCAAGTGTTTGAGGACATGGAGGATGCCAACCTCAAGCCCAACCAGGAGACGTACGGCAAGATGCTCTACTCGGTAACAGGCCTGCCCAATGTCTCCGAGGAGGCCATCGCCGCCGTCCAGGCCCACATGCGCGCTAGTGGCTTAACCGTCACGCCGCACATGGTGACGATCCTCGTGGAACGCGCCCTCGCCCAGGATCCTCCGGACATGGAGGCCGTGCGGCAGCTCTTGCACGACCACAACCTCAAGAGCATCGACCAGGGCGACCAGACGCTGTGGGAGCGGGTGATGAGCGCGCACGCCATGGCGGGAGATCCAGCCGAGGCCATGGCCATCTTCGACAGCCTCGCCAAGGGAGGGCGGCCCGTCACCTCGCTGTCGTGCCTGACGGACATGATCCGCGCCATGGTGGAAAAGGGGGACCGGCAGGCGGCGCAGAGGGTCGTGGACGTCACGCTCGCGCACACGCGGAAGCGCGGGGAGGAGAATGATCGGTACTGGAGGCATCACTTTTGGTACCTGGCCAGGGAGAACGGGCTGCTGCATGGCGCCAAGCTGCCGCCTCAGCTGAGGTCGTGACGGAGGATCGAGGCATCCTGACATGAACGATTGCTTTTTACATGGCTGCGGTTAGCGAGGACTGGATGGACAGAGAGATTTGGATGAACGCTGGAACTGCAAAAATGGGATGGTATCTGTATGAGAGGTGAAATTCCTCGCCGCATTGCCTTGTATTTCCACGCCGTAGAATGCCTGTACATGTATAAAAGACACAAACCAAACTGTCACCACCCAAGCAAAGAGGGTTGTTTTCCCAACCTGCGCCGGACGCCCCGTCCCTATTCCGTGCTGGTATTGCAAATATCGTCGTCACGCAAGCCGCCTGTCGTGTCCGTTTCCGGGTCCGTTTCCTAAGACTCATCCATGGCCTCGCCGGCTCCATTTTCATTCCCATCTGAACCCTGGGGGGAGGTCTGCGCCGGCGCATCCTTGCTCAGCATGGCGGCGACGTTTTCCAGGCCCTCGACCTCGTTCCGCGTCACCTTGCGGCCCTCGCCCTGCCATTCGCCGTCGCGCACGTCGCCCTGGGCGCCCAGCTCCAGGCCGCGCGAGTTCTCGAGATACTTGCGCGACGCGGCCTCGACGTACTCGACGCGGTCGCGGCGCCAGGTGCGCGGGGCGGCGTCGTTGGTCACGGGGCCCAGGTCTGGCAGCAGGGTGCGCAGCGAGGTCGACAGCGCACGCAGGGCTTGCAGCTGTGACAGCGTGAACTCGGTCGTCGTGGCGATGGGCGTGGCGGCGCCGGCGTCCTCGAGCCCGGCCCGGTCGCGCAGGAAGCCGAACGGCCTGGCGGCGGCAGGCGTCTCCTCGGCCTTGACGCCGGTGGGCAGGCCGAGCGACGCGCGAAGCTGGGCGAGGAGGGCGTCGTTGCGGCCGCGCTCCAGCTCGAGGACGGTGTGCAGGCGCTGCGAGGCGTGCAGGCGGCGGCGCAGGTGGGTGACGGAGTCGGTGGTCGGGCGGTCGGCGGGCGCGGCGAAGTCGAGGCCGTCGTAGTGGGCGAGGCGCAGGAAGGGCTGGTCGTCGGGGCGGACCTTGAGGATGTTGTTCATGGTGTAGAGCTCGAAGAGATCGAAGTTTTTGTCGATGGAGGCGTTGAGCAGCGTCTCGAGCTGGTGGGTGCCGTTTTCGATCTCGCGCCGGGCCGCCTCGTCGGGGGGCGCGGCGTCCTTGTCACGGGAGGAGGTCCGGAAGCCGAGGTTCTGTGGCGGTATGGAGAGCAGCAGGCGCTCAACCGAGTCGAGGGCGCGGTCGGCGAGGACGTTGACCGTGTTGATGATGTCGTCGAGGAGGGACTGCGGACGGCGGGGTTAGCGAGGTTGCGAGACGGGACCCGGCGCACGTACGACGGGCGGGTAGCCGAAGTGCTCGGTGAGGAGCTCGTAGTCGGAGGCTTGTGGATCTGCCATTGTGGCTGGTGTTGTGGTTGCCGACGAGGAGGGTTGGAGCTTGTAGGAGGAGAGTTGGCGGTGGTGGTGATGGGTTTGGACGCGTCTCGTCGCGCTCATGAGAGCCCCTCACTTAGCACCACTTAGATTGAAGTGTGAGTCCGAATACTCTGATACAACACAGACAAACTTGGAAAACAAAATAGTTTTCAAGAATCTAAAGGGAGATAGCCTCTGAAAGTCTAGCACTTATGAGCAATGTCGTCGACTGGGCAATATCTTTGCGGTACCACATGTGCGCTTGTCGCTACGGGAGGTATCATGATGGGCTAAGTGTGGCCTGAATCGCAAGGCGAAAGGAATGCCACCCCACGTTGCTCACTAGAAACACTTCGTCGATGTCAGTGGCCTCTTTTTCATTCCTCTTGAGACTTTCTTCGTAAAATATCCCATTTAATGTATAATTACTTGGAAACTTTCATTCGTCTCATCGGCCCATTGATGCCCAACAACTAAGTGAACGGCACGTTATGCTCTTAAACAAGGGTATCGCTGGCATAAGATAGGCCTATTCTAGAAACTCCTCAGTCGCTTCACTCGCAAGTTGAGGAGTGCAAACAACACTTGAAGCCTTTTCTCCTCCATTTTCGAAGCAATTTCGGATGCTCCGATAGCGAGGCGTCTGCGTGAATGTGGGGTGACGGCCGGGGGCATACTCGGTGGTTCTGCCATTCCGCATCGTAAACGGACCCTCCATAATTCAAGTCGTTCCATGAAGTGAAGACCGAGATTTATGTCTGATGATATCTCAGAATCGCCGCCACAAGATCGAAGTGCGCCTCGGCTGGAAGATGCGGCGAGTGGGAGCGTTGGAGCCGTCCCCGACGCACTCTCCGGCGCCTTCTTTCCTGGTCCAAGTCCTGCTTCGTCGCCGGGGGGGGGGGTGGAAATCTTTACTAGGGTTTTGGCTGGCATATCTTGCATCGAGGTTTCGCGCTTGGATTCCGCGGACTCGAGGCTATTAGATCCTTACAGTGGTGTACATACTATGGAGGAGCTTGACCAACGCTTATGCATATTCAGCAGTGAAAGCAACTGAGAACTGCATCTTCCTGGCCGTTAACTGCGAGCTCAAGAGGCATTTCTTTGGCCATCAAGGTTGTCAAGGATCTCGGAGGGAATGATTCCGCTGCTGCTTATGGTGTTGCGATATCAGCATAGTACTTGCGCCTAGAAACCCAGCATATAAAACACCCGTAAATATCTAGGTCCTGGTAATTATTACTTACAGCCTTAACCTCACTTTGCATCTCTAATTAATTCCTCTCGCAACTTTGGTTCTGCGTTACCGGTGCTGTTGCCCACCAGTCCAACGCTAGTTCGCCCCAAGGCGGATCGATCGCGGCGCAGTCATCTCTGCCTCGTTGTTAGACATATATCCTCTTCTCCAGCCCGCAGAACAAAACATAGAACAAATCAACTCATGCATTCATTGATTGAGGTGAAGACCCGAATTCTTCCAGTAGTATTTGTAAACCGTGGATAAGCCTATCATTTTGTCCCCTAGTTGCTTGCGCAACTAGCTTTCGCAGCCTTTGCCTCACTTGTCTGCCTCGTAGGCTGCAGGCAACCCTGCGGAGCCGTTAATTTCCACCCGCATGAAGCTGAAGATAAATGGAGCTAGAATTGGTCCCGGTTCTTCTTCTAACTGGTCGCTGCTCCATCCCAAACGCGAGGCAGCTTTGCGTCCAGGTTGCGTCCAGGTTTTGCAGCGCAGTCTTGAAACGTGCCTTCGTTGAATCTGATATGTTCTAATATATAGAAGCAGTAGTTTCCTAGGCTCCATTCTAGGTTCCTTCTAAAGTCATTCTAGCAAATATAGCATAGTTCCAAAGCCTCTTTGCCATGGGCGTGAGCACTGCCGCCACAGCGCTTTGCGCTTCTCCGGACCACTTCAACGACGCGCTCCTCATCGCCAACGTCGCCATGGGCAGATGCTACAACCTCACCACAAACGAAACTTCATTGGATTCCGTCTGCCACGAGTACTGGTTCACCAACGCCCCCAACATTACCGCCGTTGCGCCGGCCGCTGTCGAGGACGGCCTGGACATATGGGTCTTCAAGTCCGAGTCGGAGCTCAACTCCTCGCTGCCCATCTCGAAGCCTCTGCTCATCGACTGCCCGATGCCCGTGTGCGCGTTCGGAATCTCGGGTTCGTACGCGGAAATGCAGCGCTACCTCATCTACGCGAACCTGGTGCTCGCCATCATCGCCGGCGCGACGCCCATCCTCCGAGGCGTCGCGCAGCTCTACCTGGCCACCACTGGCATGTCCGCGACGGTGCATTTCTTCACCATCTTTGGGCTCCGAGACCGGCATCTCATTGACATGGATATACTCCCGGCCTTGATGTATACCTTCTCCGGCCTCATCGCCACAATGCTCTGGTCTATGCTGCGGGCGTCGAGCGTGATAACTTCTCTTCGCCAGGTCATGACGTACCAAGTGCTACCGTACATGGGCACCTTTCTCTACTTGGTCTTGGTGTGTGTATTGCTAGCTATGTACCCGGACAAGCCTGCTGCGGTGCTCTTGGAGTCCGACACGGCGTATCGACTCACGAGTGTCTGCTACCAAGGCGCGACCGGGTCAGCAATACTGTGGTCTGGCCACTTCGGCTATTCCATCCGCCAATCCTCCGAGTTGCAGTTCATTTTGCCATCCAACGGGAGTGACGGGCAGTCAGCCGTGGCATTCCCTATACCCCCGATGCGGACAGTTACTGGCGCATTTGCGACGGTTGGCGCATACTTCTTGCTCTGGCTCCTGGTCATAATCAAGTCTAGAACACGGTGGAGCGGAGGAGAGCCATGGGAAGTAGACTTGTTCTTTCTCGGCTGTTTCCCGAAACGCTTCCAACGGCTGTGAGTACTTCCTGCCTTTACGTCATATCCCGAGTTTTGTCGAAATACTAATGTGCGGCCTTTTCAGCTTCTCTCCTGGGTTGGCGCCCAGCGGCCTGGTTCAAGATCGAGTTCTGGTATTGACGCCAGACTTTCGTCTAACGGTCATGCAAACAGCGTTGTACGTGGTGGGATATCTTATTTTTGTCATTAATCTGGAGAAGGGCATTCGCAAAAACCACCTCCCTCAAGGCGAGACCCCGAACCAATACAGTCAATGGGGGACGTGGGTTATTTCAGCATTTGTTGCCATAATCACCATCATTATGCAGGCGTCAAACAAAGAGACGGATGGCTACTGCGATGATGATTCGTGCAGCCAATGCAGAGAGCTGGCTAATGGAGAACAGCATGAGCTACAGTTGAACCATGCTCGGGATACCAACAGGACCATACATAGACAATACTTACGATACCGCAGAGTAAGACACGGATATTAAGGCTTCTTAAAAAGGCATGAGTGCCTAATGATTATTTTGAAATGCATGAGCCGTGTGAAAAATAAGGAAGGTGTTTGGAGTGAGCATAAATATGCACACCAAAAAGGATATCCCGAAAGCATCCCGGACGCATCACCCAGCAGAAACAACAGGACAAACCACAGGACAAACCACCAAAAAGAAAGCGTATCCGACCACGCCAGTATTCGAAACTGGAATCTCTAGAGATTTTGAATCCGGTGAACCGAAATCTAGCGCCTTAGCCATTAGGCCACGCGGCCGATGGGAAAAGTTGACGCTATCGCTAGTCATGGAGCTCCGCAGCCAGTTTAGTGGGGAGACCCAATCAGCGCACACAATCACACACGGTTCATCTCATAAATGGGAGAAACTCGAGGTAGGTTACTTAAATATTAGTTTGCCGGAATACGTTCACGAATTAAAGGTGTGTATGGATTTCTCTTCATTAGTCTTCCTTTATGTGTTTGCTACTTGATATCGGCTTGGAGGTAGAGGAGTCGGGAGGGTTTACGGAGAGCCATCTTCTCTTTCTAAGGGCGACTCATTGAGGAACTGAGTAGGGCCATTGCAGTTAATGTTGTCAAGTAGACCTTTGATCTTGCTGTCCTTTAAACCCCAGGCGAAAACTCCAGTTTCAGAAGCAGCTGAGTCATTACAAGAGAACAGGGAAACCCAGTATTCACCATTAATACTAGTTACTGCACTCTCTATTTTACTTGACCTTTCCTGAACATATGAGTCTAAAAGTTGGTTGTCAACTTCCAGCCAACGCTCACACCCTTGGCAATCACAAAGCCAACCAGACTCAAAGCGTATAGTGAGCCAGTAAAGACAATCAACCCCTTGTAACTACCTCCGCAAGCGCTAATTATGCTTCCGCCGATGGGAATGCTCACCAGGCACGCCACACTGACAACGGTGAAGCATGTAGCATAGTACCGCCCATAGTTCTCGGTAGAACATAGCTTTCCAATGCAAACAGGCGTAATGCTAATATTGTTTCCACTCGCAAAGCCAATAACAATGGCGAAGGTGATGATGCCGGGCTTGGTATGGCCGAAGGGAAGCCAGATAGCAAAGCAGGCGAAGATGGACAAGAGCAGGGATGCCATGTTGGAGTTGAATGGGCCGGCGCGGTCCGCCCACCAGCCTGGCAACAGACGACCGAAAAAGGACCCCGCATTCATTATTGTCAGGATTTGAAAGCTGAACCCGTCGGTGAAGCCCTGAGCAGCTGTATACGAGCTGATGTAGGTCATCGGAATAAAGAGGGCGAATTCCATCAAGAACACGGCAATGGTGGTGAACAAGAAAGGCTTCTCCTTGAAGATGCGGATGTCTGGATGGATGCTGGCGTTCTTCGAAGGTGGTAGTCGCGAGCGCACGAAGCAGATGGCAAGACTCAAGATACTGATGCAAAGGAACCCGAGGATGCGCACACCCCAGCCCCAGCCAAGAGACGGGTTGGCAAACAGCTTTTGTAGCATGAGTGGGAAGATGACGCCACCCAATGAGCCCCCGGAACTGGCGATGCCCGTAGCAAGGCCTCGGCGGACATGGAAATAGTGGCCCACGGCTGCGATACAAGGGGTAAAGAGGAGCGAGCAGCCAATGCCGTTGCATATTCCGAAGACGACGAGGAAGTGCCAGTATTCTAGAAGGACAGGAGACGCATTAAAAGGGGAGCCAGATGATGAATTCTCGGCGGGTGTTCGTACCTTTGCAAACGCTCAACAGCATAAGACTGGCCCCGATGCAGACGCTTCCAACGAGGATCAACCACTTGGGTCCGAATTTATCAAACACAGGGCCTATGTACACGCCGCAAAAGAAGGCCAAGAACATGTAGAGGGAGAATATCCACCCAATGCTGCCCTCGCTATACTCGGAAAGCTGATGTGTGGAAACGTAGTGTTGAAAGGCTGCTATCGTGTTCGTTACGCCCAGTCCCGCGAGCCTACCGAGTCTCGATCAGTAAAAGGCCATTCGCGGTCTCAACGTTGGCAGGCTTACGACCCCATCGATGCACCGAATACTACTAGCCATGCCTCCAGCCCACCTTCTGGAAACAAGGCTTCTTTTGGTCCAAGACTCGCAGTTTCCGGCGTGGCTGATGCTGATCTATCAACGGTAAGGAGAACAGCGTTGTTGGTCGATTTTTGTTCGTGCATCTTGGATTGTCCCGACACCGACTGCCTTTGCGTCTCAAGAGCTTGTTTCTCTCCCATCTTGTTGCGCGAGATGGTTAGGATACCGACTCAGACAAGGTACATAGTTTCTGGATTCCAGGTAGATATAGTCAGTTGCGCGATACCACCCAAATCCATACTCAATCCACACCCAATCCACACCGTCGCGAAAACCGAACCAAAACCTCCCAGGCCCGGATGCCCTCTTTGGAAGGTGGAGCCCGGCGATGTTCCCGGCTCCGTTATGTGGTGGGCGCTCTGTGGAAAGGCAAGTAAGTGCGAGCGTCTTCAAGTCGTGCCCAGTTTCGGTTAGACTCGGTCGGGTCGTGTGGCCGGCGTATTTCCATTAGCCTGGCCTGGGATCAACTACCCTTTGTTCTCGGTCGGAGATGCCGTGCATGTCCCCATCTGACACGGTCAGAAGAACGCAGAATCTTCTTGCAGACGGAGCTTTTTATAGACGGTGCTTTTTAACGGAAACGGCCGCACCATAAATTCTGAAGACCACCTCAACTTCCATCTCACTTCTTTCACAAAGGCACACTGCACTCGGAGCAAACCCCCCATTTCATCTTCACTACGTGCTTGAAACCCCCGCTAATCGACACCAAATCACGATGGCATCTCCCCACAAGACCAGTCAGGCTACAACTGGGACAGCGGCTATTCGCAATGCTTGCGCTGTAGATACTACCGCTATCGCCGAACTCGGAACCTACGTCTTCACCGCCACCTTCGCCCACTCCGTGCAGCCGCATGAACTACAGCAGTTTCTTGACGAATCATACACAACCGCCGCAGTCGCCAAGGATATGAACGACCCAACAAGAGACATCATTGTCGCAACTAGCCCGGGTGATGAGATTGTCGGTTTCGCGTATCTCACTCGTGGCAGCAGCCAGCAATGCATAGCGGATGTCAAAGGCACCGTGCAGTTGCAAAGGATCTATGTTCACCCGTCCGCTCACGGTCAGGGAATCGGGAGTTTGTTGGCACGGAGAATAGAGAGCATGGCGCGTGAGCAGGAATTCCAAAAAATATGGTTGGGTGTATGGGAGGAAAACCACACGGCGATGAAGGCATACCAAAAATGGGGATACAAGCAGGTTGGAGACCATGACTTTGTCATTGGGCCTGTCATACAGAAAGATTATATTATGTTAAAGGAACTTTAAATGTAGAGAGCTGCGCGAATAATGGCGAGTGCCAACCTGCTTAGACTGCCCTATGTAAATAGTCTCAAAGATGAGGATGCTTAGCCAGCCTCGGTTTTACTTGTCGCCGCCGACTCGCTCCCTGAACCCCAGCACAGAAAAGATCATTGTGACTCAAGGGAAAGGGTTTAGACCAAGGTACCTCACTTGGGTAGCAATAGGCCATCTTTGTTTGGTGCAAGCCACACTCACGTGGGCACCTGGCCCGACAAAATCCCCAGAGCAAGGCTATTATTGAGGAAATCAACTCGCAGAAATCCTCCAATTCTTCCACCAACGTGCTGGAGCATGAAGTTTTGGTCATATTCACCTCGCCTGCACACTACTATGTTGCGCCGAAGTTCTACACGGAGACAAAGCTGGCAACTGGAAAGGTAGTCCAACGTGGAACTATGTCGTCGTCTAGGTTTACGGCTGCGCGAAGGTCTGCATAGATTCACAGTCGGCCGAAACATCGAACCTCCTCAAACAACAAATCCACGACCTCTCTGAGCACAGCGAGACAACAATAATGGGGCATACCGGCCAGGGTGACGAACCGGGACCGTGGAAGGTGTCTGATGCGCCTGGGAATTATGTTGAATTGATGAGGAAGGCTATCATCGGAGTTGAGATAGATGTCTAGAAAATGGAGGGGAAATTCAAGATGAGTCAGAAGAGCGATTCTGATGGCGTCGTTCAAGGGTTTCTAGGCTTGTGGACCGAGACGGGGAGGCAGATTGCAGACTCTGTGCTGCAGCGAAGGGAAATGAAAGCTCATGGCAAATAAATGGAACTCCGGGTCATGCTCCTACTCCAGGCTCCCTCAAGTGATAACTCATTTACGCGGCGATTGCGGTATCTGGGCATTGAAACGTAGATACTTGTCCGTTGCTAAGCTTAGATAACAGCACAAGAGATGACTACGAGAGGTGGCAAGTAGTCTACCACAAGACCAGAAATGCATCAAATGATGGTCGAGGTGAAAGTGAAGCAGGCGAGCGCCCTTGTCCTTGTTTGGATTTCAGATGACGGGACGATGCAGTGGTCCAAGTTCGCCGCATCCTCGCTCGGACTTGGCTGCTCCCATCACTTTCGGGCTGTTGGTAGGAGCAGACGCACTAACCTTGCGCGGATGGGAAGGCAAGCAAGTCCGAGGAGATCCACTTCTACCAAGCAACCGGACGCCTCTTCAACGACGAGTGACTTACAACAAATAATTTGTGGGGTCCATGACCGGCTAGCATTATTAGGTCATCATAAGGTATTTCCAGATACCGAGCAAGAAACAGTTGCCAGCCATCAGTCATGTTTGCATGACTTGTTCCTATGTCTTACGCCCCAAGCGATTACTGTTCGCACTGACGCATATACTTGGTGTACTCCCAGTATAAGTACCATTTGAACATACCGGGTTTCATTCGCATTCCGCTCGAGCTAAAACTATGGACTACTCGGTTTTACATATCACCAGAAGCTTTGTCGGCGACATGCTGGGGAGCGATGGAGTCAGCCATTCGGCGATTCGAAAGGGCGTTATCACTTCCCCAAGCCGGGTCGCCACGTCTTCTGCAAAGATTGCCTCCTCGAAATTGAAAGAGATTTTTATTTATTTAGTAAGGAGATTACTTTTCCCGGAAACCTGAGAGCCAATCCCATTCACCTTGGAGGCGTAAAAGATAGTCAGTCTACAAGGCAGCGCTAGACTGGGGTTGGTTCGAATCTACAGTAACTTGACTGGTTGTTGGTGCCTTAGGAGTAAGGATTCCACGCCCCCTTTGACTCCGCACCATCTTTAGCCCATGATCCGAATTTCATCATCATTTAGCTGAGCCAGATTGGCAGATGTACAGTAACAGTGCATCATGCCGGCACCCACCTCAGCCACAGAGAACACGCAGGCCTAAGTCTGGGCCTCGCCCAATACAACCATGAACCGGTTAAATACATTCACAGGGTATGCTCCGGCTTCTAAGAGTCCCATTGAAGTCCCTGCGTTCTCTGCTAGTGCTAATGTAAGCAGCTGTTGGACGTGCAAAGCACGAAAGATAAGATGCGACGAGAGGCCCATAACCTGTAGCAACTGCGAGAAGAAAGGCGTCGCTTGCGGTGGCTATGATATCCGACTCCGATGGGTATCAGACCCGCTTGCAACGCCCACTCCCTCCACTAAAGGGCGGAGGACTATGAAGTTAGGTAAGGCCAAGTGCTTCATTCTCATTCTTACCTTGGGATGTATCATCTAAGACTTACTTAGACCAAGACAGTGGTCATCGGTACCGCATAGAGGACATTGATGCGTTTCTGGCCCACATCGATAATGATACCGAGCCTGGAGCGTTGTCCACGAGAGG
The DNA here is from genome assembly GCA_013756995.1 of Neonectria neomacrospora. Taxonomy (NCBI): domain Eukaryota; kingdom Fungi; phylum Ascomycota; class Sordariomycetes; order Hypocreales; family Nectriaceae; genus Neonectria; species Neonectria neomacrospora. The sequence goes on from JABSTB010000437.1 coordinate 21,418, forward strand.
CCCGTTTTCTGCCTTTCCAGTCGCGACAAGCAACTGCAAAAGTGCTGAAAAGCCCCCAACATCCAACCTCTTCTGTTTCTCTGTTCTAGATCCCTTACTTAGTAGCCAGAGAAATAGTGAAGATCCTGTACCTGGCGATGTTAATTGCGACGACGGAGAATACATGCAACGACTTAGTCCGTCTAACTCTAGTAGTGCGTCCAATTTTGGTCCCCCAGAAGGTGAGCAAGAATGCCTGCTAATCGCCAGTGATATGCAGTTACTGAAACGTCAACAGAGAGTGTGAACCCCCAGCAGACGGGGCAGGAGGCCATAGAAGACGACGTTGCTGTGGAGATTCTGGCAGACCAGACCGACCTGGCTTTATACTGCGGTGTTCCTTCACCAGCCGACTCGGTTGTAACATCTCCGATATCCTCGGCCTCGTCCGATACTGTCTTCCCGATACAATCCATCTCAACCAGCCTTTTTGGGGATCGTCAACTGGACCTACTGATCAACCACTACAACTTTCATATCGCCGATCTCATGCAGCCAATATTTCATACCGAAAACGTTTTCCGCGGAATCTACCTTTCTACAGCACTTGAGGGATCTGTGATTCACACATCAGATTCAAACACACCTAAAGCTCGAGTGTGTTCAGCAATCTATCACTCCTTGCTTGCGTCTTCAGCGTTCCACCTTTGGAACTGCAATAAGGCTCAGACTAAATATCAAAGACTCGGTATCAAGCACAGATCTCAAGCACTTTATTTCCTACAGGCTGCAATTGAATCTGCAGCACCCGTTGCAGACTATCAGCTTTTCATGACGGCAATGTTATCGTTGCTTAGTATCGGGGTAATTAGGTCTTCCTGGGGTTTATCCTAACACACGCTAACATACCACCAGACTTTGTCAGGAGAGGGCAATGATTTCACCACGCATATCAATGCCGCAACACAGTTGCGGAGTTTGCGGAGTCGGTGGACAGTTGTCAGTCGCTCCACCCAGAAGCTGAATGCAATCAGTGCGTTCTTAGCTATTCTTGCTCGCACGACTTCTTTTCAGCCCGCTCAGCTGTCAGGGCACATCACACAATCTTCAGATGACAGTTTGGTTCAATCAAGCAACTGTTACGAGCACATTTACGGCATTACACCGTCTATTGCTGCAGCAATCCAGGAAACATGTCACCTTGCAGAGCTTCTTACGCAGTACAGACAATCGCAGCAGCCTATTCCAGATTATCTACTCCAGGCTTGCGAAGCACTTGGCGACAGGCTCGTCTCCTGGAGACTCACACCTGAGAGCATAATGTCAATCCCATCAGATGATGACTTGATGTTCAGGATTTTCACGCATCAAGCAAATGCATGGCATCGTGCAGCACTTATCTACTATTATCGACGCATCCAAGGGTTCAGCTCCATTGATTTGGTGGATGAAGTTCAGGACGTAGCTGAGCAAATACATACAGCTGAAGACCTAAAGGCACAAGTATCGCAGGATCAAGTAATGGCACCAATCACGTGGCCAGGCTTTATAGCTTCTTGTGAGGCTATCGAGCCCCAGCGAGATTATTTGAAGAAGTGGTGGGAAAGGATTGAGAGGTACAAAATCGGCAATACGACTAGGCAGTGGGAGATCGTGCAGAAACTCTGGAGAAGAGATGACGAGATGCAGCAGAATGGCCTAGGTGCCCAAGACTGGACAAACTCTTTCCGTGCTCTCCAGTTCCACGTGTTAGCAGTTTAATCATTAGTCTCTGCATTCCTGTTCCACCTTTCCTAACTACTCATCGCAGATTCATACTCTGCTGCGCCTGAGAAGCGGGGCATACACGCGCCGTTCGGGCAATGCATCATGAAAGCGGTCAGTCCGACACAACCATTTGGAAACAGGAGAACAAGCTGCTTTAGGTTCTTAAATCCATTGTATAGACCATAAGTATCCTAAGCTATAGCTATATAACGACACCTTATAAGGTCGTGGCGTTGTAGAAGGCTGTGGCTCTGTTGTAGACAGCGTCACGTATATCTCCCTCAAAAAGCTTTCGGATTCCATCAATGTCATAGCCCGATGCAAGAGCGAGCTGGAGCTGAATGCGAGACTGCTCGCCGTGCAAAAATCCCGAACTGGTACTACAAAGATTATCAGTCCTGGGACCATCTTCAAATTCGAAGCATGATTGACTTACATGTTGCTGACTTCAGGTCCTGGAACGACCGCGCCGAAGGAAGGGCGGAGCGACGCCACAGTGATGACGCCTTGCGTAAAGAGATCTTCAGCAGCCGCTCTAGCAGCTGTACTAAGACCGCCGGGACCGACGCCCATGATGACAATTCCCCTACGTCTATTAGCCCTCGAACAATGTGACTGTAAAACAATCCGCTTACTTAGCGCCGTCGGCAGCAGCAGCATACAACAGGCTGGCTTTGAAGCCCTCTGCAAAGGTAATGAGTACGGGATCACAGATTTTCGAGTAGACTTTTACTTACGATGACCGTAAAGAACCACCACCTGGGGAAGAGGGTAGGTAAGTTTGAACGGGTTGAAGTAGTGCCGAGCTTTTGGCAGCGACGGGCCGTAGAAGAAGTATGGTTGCCCGGCTATGAACTGGCCGATGTATCCTTGATCCGTGGCCAAGAAGGTCGAGACTGTGTTACCATTGGTCTTAGTCCCGTAGAAAACAGACACCAAGTGATCGTTGAACGCAATCATGGCCCCGCGGTCACGCGACTCGGGGTGAATTGCAGCCCTCACCGCGTCGTAGAAGTTGAACGGCCCATCGGGCGACAGGGCCGAGTTTGGTCGCATGGAACCAGTCGCAATGAAGGGCTTGGAGCAGTTCAAGGTGAGATCAACACCAAAGGCCTAGGTAGGTTAACACAAGAGAGTTAAATAGCAGGACACAAATGTAGACCTACAGTCTCGGCGAGCGTGTTAGTACCATGGATCATGACAGCGCCGACAATGTCCGAGTGAGGAGTGCACATTCGCTTGTGGGCATCCATCGAGATGTTCAGGAACCTGTCCGAGTCGGCATTAGCGCTGCCAGTCCCGCTAATGTTGCGAATAGCAAACTGGGCAATGTCGAGAACCTCGCTGACAGTATCTATGAGTGTTTCTGGCGTCAGTCCTCCAGGGCCACCCCCATAGTTGATGTTGTCCAAGCGCCCATTGTTGGAGCCGGACAAGATGGTCCCATCGCCGGTATTGTAGATCCTGAAAGAAGTTTAGAGGAATTTGGGCTAAACAGCTCATCGTTTTACTTGCATGACTTTCGGCAAGGATGGGTCTTTGTAGATCCATGTCAAGCCGGTGTTGGGATCATTCCGCTTTTGGATCTGTAGCGGTGAGGCAATGGCCGTGGTAGCGACAAGCACCGTCGCGACAAGTGAGCTGAACATGGCGAGGAGTCTCAGTGTTGTTCTGTTTGCCGCAAGTTGCAGAGAAAAGTCAGGAGCTTGATGTACAATAATTGTCTTTCTCTTCGGTTCTTTATATACTAGACACGCCTAGCACCGGATATCATAAACTCCACCTTATCTAACAGATGTTGACACAGCCTGTTGCTTCATTATCTAGCTCTCCAAATTATGTAAAAGGAATCCCAAGATACGCATCCGTATCAAATCATTATACATGAAGCCAAAGCCGTCATAGCAGCAGCCGAAGATAAGGGTTGCATCGCAAACTTGTTGGGTTTAGTCTGGAGAAATGAGCTACAGCGACAAATACTCCCCGGTTCTACCGAGTAGCCGACCCCACGTCGTTGGAAAACCATGACTCGTCGTCTAATTTAGTTCGAGGCCTCCATTCGTTTCGAGGGGCGACGAAGCATGCCTTGTTGGAATATCTACGAGGCCCGAAGCCCTCGAGTCTTCCTTTTCAATTGAGCCGACAATGCGGCTACGACCCTTCCTATGCGTCAAAGTTTATCCAAACTGTTATAATGATCTTGGACTACTGGGAAGATTCATCTCTACGTCACTGCTCCCAGGCCCTTGTCAGTTATCCTAGAGAAGCCAATGCATCCGTGAGGCCCGGAGAGACGGTAACATATGGGGTAAGCCACTAGGCTGTCAGCAGGCTGCATGTGCTAGAACTCTAGTGCATCCAATTATGTGCCGGGGTCTTATCTGCTTGAACTGCTGTGCTCCGCTCCTCAAGATAACGTTCCTTTGACAGAAGGGAACTCGATCAGGATCAACATCCTAGTCCGATATTGATACCAGCCAACCTCGCGCTAGATGTTTTGCGTTCGAATTCTATTGCGAACTTAATCGAGAGCCTAGAAGCTACTGTTTAATATGACTGTTTAATGTCAGCGAACATGTGGAACGAATGCTACTAAAAGAGCGACTATACGTATCTTATCTTTATTAAAATAGTGTATTGAGACATAATTTGTATCTTAAGCTTGAAAGGTAAAACACCTTCACAGTCTTCACTTACTGTAAATTATACGTTCCTTATATAAGATGTTTAAAAATACCAGACTAATTTTAACAGTTAGTATATATATATTTATCTACAATCTTTGATTGCATAGTAATGAAGGCTTCAAGAGGGCCCCCGAACGACTGGGCGGGTATGTGTGTTTTATGCGTATATTAATGTTATTCCGGGTCACTCGTTTAAAGTAGAACAAGCTAATTAACCCGCGTATTTGGTAAGCACTGTGGGCTCTGTCCGCAGCGTATCACTCATGACTAACCTCATTGTGTCTATGGTCGTATTTTACGTCGGCGTCACGGCCACTTCATGGGCGGCCCATCTGATCAAGGACCGAGTCCCAAATGAGGATGGCCTCGATGCTGAGGGGGAGACATCTGAAGCTGAGCAGGTGAATGGAACGAGCACTAACAAGGAATAACAGGATAAGGTGCGGAAAGGTAGCTCATGGTGTTGATGACACGATGTAGTCACTGATAAACCCAAGCCTTCTGCAACGTCTTAATGCTATTGCATTATGACCCCAATCTAGGCACCTAGAGGTTCACTTGATTATGTAATACAGCACCGCTTTTGCTCAGTGGAAATTCAGGGCTGTTCAGGGGCTGTTCAGGTTCGGCTCATCTCAACCCACAGTACTCAGCCCTTGCCCACTCTTCCGTCAAGTTACATCGAACGCGCCAGCTTCGGACTTTACCTTATTCATTTCTCTCGCTTGGAATCATTTTCATATGGCGTCCCTTCTTCGGCGATTGCCTTGGCCTGGCCGGATATGGAAGCCTCTTACCTTCTCCAACTCTAGTTTCACGCGAATCCCATTGGGTGAGAAGATAGAGGAGGAGCTCTTCCCCGACTACATTGCATCGCGCTACTACCCGGCCCACATTGGCGAAGTCCTCAGGGATCGTTATCAGATTGTTGGCAAGCTGGGCTTTGGAGCGAGCTCGACAGTTTGGTTGGCGCGCGACCTAGAGTAAGATGCTCTTGTGTCCACTCATCCGCCCTGCTACACACGACGCTTTGCTAACATGGAGTGTGGTGATTATCGGCATGTGGCACTAAAGCTTTTCGTACACTCGAAGTCTATGGGTGGGCAGCTGGACCACGAACTCACAATGTACAAGCGCATTTCCGCATCTTTGGCAAAGCATCCCGGTCGCAGTGCCGTCAGGGAACTCCTGGACTCTTTCGAGGTTACTGGACCAGACGGATGCCACCGATGCCTGGTGCATCCTCCACTGTGGGAGAGCGTCCTGACTTTTCTTCACCGCAACCCAGTGAGGAGACTACTCGCGCCGGTTCTCGCCTTCGTCCTCCGTCGTCTCTTCCTTGCCTTAGATTTTCTACATACAGAATGTCAGATCATCCACACAGGTGCGTATGAGGGGACCGAAGCAAGCGGAACTATCCTGGTTGTGTTCCATTTACCCACGAAGAACAATGCTGAACTGTTGCGGAGTAGATATCAAAGCCGATAATATTATGTTTGGCATCGAGGACGATTCGGTCTTCAGCGCATTCGAGGAGCAAGAGCTACTCGACCCGTCTCCACGAAAGCTAGTGAGTGATAGAGTCATTTATCTGTCACGCGAGCTCCAAATGCCAAAGACCTGGGGCGCACCGGTTCTCTGTGATTTCGGCTCGGCCGTTACCGGGGACACGGAGCATCTGGAAGACATACAGCCCGATATATACAGAGCCCCCGAGGTCATCTTGGAAGCACCTTGGTCGTATCCGGTTGATATATGGAACACGGGTTGCATGGTAAGGACTCGAACCGAACGAGGCAGATCCAAGAGCTGATGCGTGTTTGTACCGTCTTTTCCAGATCTGGGATCTCTTTGAAGGTGATCACCTGTTTACGGGACGCGACCCGGAGTATCAGACGTACCGCAGCCGGGCCCACCTTGCCGAGATGATTGCATTGCTTGGACAACCTCCGCAGGCGCTCCTCCATTCGGGCAAGTCGAGATATAAATTCTTCACGGATAAAGGTAAGCTTGACGTACCCAGCTTTAAACTATGACCTCTTCTCTTCCATGCTGACAAGACTCTACTTGTTCTACAGGGGATTTCCGTGCAGATATTGCACTCCCAGATAGAATATCGCTCGAGGAGAAAGAGAGTGGCCTGGAGGAGGAGAGACAAGAGAGGTTCCTCGCCATGATGCGGAAGATGCTCCATTGGGAATCTTCGAAGTGTTCCTCGGCGAAGGCGCTGGCTGACGATGAATGGATCATGGAGAATATGTAGAAAGGTGCATACGGACCCGATGACGGCCGCGGGGCCTGCTCAGCGTGTCTATCGGTTCCTGTGGTTTAGTAACTGTCTCAATGAAGTCCACTCCGAGGTCCATTCTGTGGAGACGACACATTTATCTCTAGCAATGCTGGCGTACGCCGATAGCGTTGAGGCAGCTTTAGTCTGTGGTTTGAAAGTGGCACGATGGGTATCCTGATCGAAAGAGTCGTTTCGGCAATAGTAGTGGAAATTGGAACTGTTGATACTTAATGGCATAATTAGACCTTCTATCGGCAACACCTGTATCAATAAGTTGTGGGGTCATGGGACACGAGCACTGGCGAACGGATCTATCTCTTGCCTTTGGCTACGCTTTCTTCCTTCAAGTCATTGAGCAGCAACACTAATGCTGCCTATTACCACCTGTGGAGCAGGTCTGACCTATCATTGGAGATTGAGAAGCATATACACTGGCGTTCGGCTCCATTAGCATAGAGCCCAGATTTGGGACAAGATGAAATCTAGCCTCGGCTGCAGCTTTCGCCGACGTCATCGGATTGCTCAAAGTGACTGAACATCCTTCTCATCGGAAGACACAGAAATCATTTCGTCCTTTGAGTGAATCCAATCGCACTGTACTTCTGGATGTTCATCTAGCGGTTTGGTGGGATTAGTTTCATCCCTTTGGCCTCGTGATGGAATGTCGAAGCCGTTGCTCCATTACTTTGTGGCTGCCTTTGAAATAGACTCATTTGAATCCTTGAAGTTTCAGATAGCAATACTGAGGATTGCTCAAGTACTTGTGAATTATCTCACCATTTTTCGGTAATTGAAGCGATCCCCCCTTCGTTCATCAGGTCTGACGTAGAGGATATCACCGTCGGTTAAGTTAAGAGCGTCTGAAATAAATTCACTGCAAGGTTCGAGTTGGCGCAATTTTTGGATTCCCTAGTTGCAGAACAAGTCAGACAGAACCACTAGTAATATATAACGTGTGCCGCCTGGCGAGGCGTCCAACTACATCGCACTATAAGGCAATCTCAGGGCAAATGCGTGACTTGGTGGGGATCATAATATAGGATTACTCAAGATGCTTGAGCAACGGGATTGGACTCAAGAAATTAGTAAGTCACGTAGATATGTCGAAGAGTGGATTCGCTCATCGTCAAATATTGAGTCTATCTAGTTGTCGCAACCGCAAAAGAAATTACTGCCGCATACAGAGTGACCGTTTGCCGGGTTCGTGGACATTGGGGATGGAAGAATCATTGATACCAATTCATTGGCGCATGAACGGACATTGACTCTCCTGTCCCAACACAGGTTCTTTCAAGTCTGTGTTCCCTTCGCTTAGCTCCTCTTTGGGGTCCTCCGTTTCCATTTGGCGGAACATGTCAATTGGATCAAAGTATGTGTCCAAAGACAGGATACGAAGTTGGTCGTCGAGCTCTGCAACTGTTACGCCTTTGATTTCAATCTTCTTGCCATTTGCCTTCATAGCGACTTTCTCGTCTAGACTGATAATGTGTTAGTGTATCTCTAAAGATATCCAGAGAAGTGACTAACTCGTTTTTCGCAGTGTAATCCCCTTTCATGAATCCCCAATGGCGCCACCGAAAGGCTGCCTTTGGTGGGCCACTGTAGACGTCCAACACCTCCCATGCAAAGGTTGGCATCATCCGCTTGAAGGCCTTGTGGCTGGCGGAAAAGTCCATGTGCTCTGGGCTGTAATACTTGTTGGGTTCAATCAAGGCGTTGTAGGTACCGATCTTGGCCATTTCTTCAGCAGATTGCGGCGGGCCGCCGTTGACGGAAAATCGATACTTCGTGGCGTCAATGGTACGCCACTCCTGTGCTTGTGTCTTGTATGAGGCCTCAATCTCCCAGTTTTTCACCAGGTTTTCAACAAGCTCCTCGAGACTGCCTGCGACGTGGTTCATCTCTTTGGCTACAAAAGTCAGTCAGAAGGTGTTTCTTCACGTGCGCCCTCATAAACAGTTTCTTGTTTGCTAGGCTTTATAGCCTAGCGGAATATTCCGGAATGTGGAAGTGGTTTTGTTACTCTCAAAGGAATCGTATCACTGTGTAGACTTACTCTGTTCCCATGCCTCGCGAGTCTTGGAGTAGTCAGGTTTTCTTCCGAACCTCCAGTGGGCATCGTCTTGGAGGACTGCATCTGGCGAGAGAAAATAATCCGGAAATACAGGCGGAGACGCTTCCGCCTTGGCATTTGGCGCGTCAGTCGCACTGGTCTGCTGGTGTTCAGTGGATGCCATGGTGAATAGTGTTCGTTTTTCTCGTACTGTCTGAAAACGAAGCGAGTCTTGACGACGAAGTAGAAAAGAAGAGCTAGGTGATACTCAGATCCAGAACCCTTCTTGACCCTTTTTTATATCCCGTGCCTTTGTGAGTTCTTACATCAGCCGGCCCTCAGCTATTGCATCTGCCGCTACGCGCCCCCGGCGTTCCACATGTTCCGCTCAACGTGCCCCCTTTCGGTACTGGCCGGGTTACGCGATAGCAGTGTTTTCCAGTCAGAATTGTTGCGCCGATGGAACAATACACTGGCGTTTGTGGCGTGCCTGTGCTTGCTTTTCAATATGTAAGACATGCATACGCGTTGCAGCCAACACAACACTTTGAGATTAGACACAGAAGGGAACTTCCAATACAAGCAGAGAAGGGAGCATATATGCTTGATGTCCATTGGATGATCGAAGCAGTAATTCCCACAGATCGACCGTAATGAGCGCACGTACGTGGAATTCGTTTTTTTGCACATCTGAGTGGCTATAGTTATTGAGGTTCAACTGGGAGGATCTCCCGTATCGGAGCTAAGTAGATTACGTGGGATTTCTCTCCTAGGGGCGATCGTGACAAGGTCCCCCCTTGAAAGAAGATCCCGCTGGTACTCCGTATAGCGCCCCAACAGAACTCTCAGGGCTGGCAACCCTTTCACCACTTCAGGCAGCCTCATTTCGCACTAAGTTGCTTATCTAGATGAAAATAACGCACATGTGAATATTATTTATTGTGCAAATAACCCATCTTCTTAAAACGAGCCGAGAAATGTTCTTCCTAGCTAGGTAAGTAACAAAACCTTTGCTTGCTGCCAGTATGGTTACTATTCAAAGAGAACACAATCCCATTTTGCAGTCCTCATAGCTGCTTAGAAGTGCCCTGTGAAATGGCCACGTTTCGATTCTCCTCAAGAACAAATGCCACCTGGGTCGAGCAATACAGCTGCGTGTGCCTCCGCAAGAAGTATTGTACTGCAACGTGATCAAGTACCCACATCCCTTGCATATGCGTTCCCCACTCACCCATAAGTGTCTCGAGATGGCCACAAACTTAGCTTTCTTTAGTAATAAGTCATTATCATTGGAAGCGAAATCGGCTTCCTCTTTCCTGAACACTTTCGAAGACGTTGTGTGCACGGACCATCGTTCACAGTGTCAATAGCTCTCTATTCACACCCTATACTCAGACCAAGTGTACTGATGGATTCGGCTAAACCGGGGGGAAGAGGCTGACGTGTCGCATGAGTTTCTTTCATAGCATCATCCCACCTTCATACCACAGGTTTAAATTGGTAAGGTCTATTTCATTTGAAAGTAGCGACGAGATCATGGTAAGACGCCAATCTCAACATGAGACAAACCAAGACCAGAAAACGGAGAGCGGCCCCGGGCAACCCCTCACCGTGCTACCATCAACATCCACGTCTCCTTATGAGCCGCTCAGTCAGCACATAGACTGCACGCGGCTAGTAAGGATCGAAGCGCCCAAAAGGGACGATGATCCCATTGTCTGCAGTTTGTTCGAGGTCGCCTTCTGTGACAGGCCCAAGTTCGATGCGCTCTCGTACATGTGGGGAGACGGCCCAGCCCAATGCAATATTATCCTGAACGGCGTGACCTTCAGCGTTCGGCAGAATCTCAGGGATGCTTTACACTATCTTCGAACACACGCTTTTGACACCCCTTATTGGATCGACGCGATATGCATTAACCAGGACGACATCCCGGAGCGAAACAGACAGGTGCACATGATGCACCACATCTACTTCAGGGCCAAGACTGTCGTCGTATGGCTGGGGAAGAGATATGCGGAATACGAGGCGAGTCTGCCAGACTTACATAGGCTTAGCCATTGCAAACCATCCAACGGACAACCCAAGTTGGAATCGTCACCAGATCGGCCTAAGAGCGACTTTCCTGCGGAGCCGTTGCCAGATGAGACAGCGCAGCAGCGCAAGATGGCAGAGGGGTTGTACAACGACGGCTACTGGAATAGATTGTGGATCATCCAAGAGATTGGGATTGCCCACAAGATTAAAGTGTGCTTCGGAAACTCGGCAGTAGAATGGGCTCAGTTCATTCATTTCATCACTATGCATAACGTCGGAAGTCACGGGCCTGTGAGGCTGAATCAACAGCGACAAGGCAAATATACCGGGTCAAGCACCTTGCTCCAACTACTGCAATACCACAAAGATGCTCTGTGCCAAGACAGCAAAGACAAAGTGTATGGCCTTGTTGGTTTAGCATCAGACACTAGTGGCTTTGTTATCGATTATGAAAAGTCGACCTTCGAGATTTGGACCGACGTCATGGAATTTATGAACCAACGCGGTTTATTCGCAGACAAGGACATTGTCCAGGTTGGGGATCTTGTCAAGTCTCTGCTCATGGGCACCAAATGCCTCCCCCTCCAGCAAATTCTGCGACCGTACGCACCCGGAAAAGGAGATAGCATGATTCTCACAGACGTTAGTCACTTCAAATCATTCGAGTTGCAGGCCGCGATGCTAGGGTGCGTCACCTATGTTGGCCCGCATCCCCATGAAATCGTTGGAAACCTCAACAAGGTGGATAAGTGGACAGAACAGGTCCAAGCGAACTATAAAAACGATCTTGGTCGTGCCCACCAGGAGAGCGATATGATGGTTCGGGCTATCTTGGAACTGGATGATATAAGCTTATCAAAGAAATGCTTTGACTACAGAAGTATTGTACAGTGGCCGGTAAGGAAGAACGACCGGCGTGGCGACAGTAGTGCCCTGTTCAACAATCGTAGTTGGATACAAGATTTGCAACGCGAGTCTAGTGGACAGCTTGAAACCAAGACCTCATCTTCAGAGCAGTCTCACACTAATAACTCAAGTCTGTTTCAAATGTCGGATCAATTTATGGGACCAACACCTTGGAAAATGGGTCTCGCATCGAGCGACATACGCTCTGGAGATCTCATTTGCTGGCTTGGTTGGCCGCGAAGAGCCGTCGTCGTGCGACCACAGCAACAAGGCAACGATTCTAATACCTGGAAGCTGCAGATAGTGGGCACGGCTGTTGTCACCTCGGATTTGAGAGAATCATGTCTGAGTTGTTCGCAACGGCCCGACTGGTCTGAGAACAAGTTAGGGCTGACTATTAATTTGGATGCAAGCACCATTTTCATTCTTTTAGCATAATAAACAAAGGACAGCAAGGAGGCTTTTGCGTTCTATATCCCACCTTATGGGGTGCAATGCTTCTTAATCCAAGGCCGACACAGTAGTTGATATAATGTGGGGTATCCCCACACCGTCCAGCCTCTTCTAATCAATCATATGGCTGTCTTAGGGCTTCTATGTACTTTGGTCTACCTTAACCTACCTAGACAAAATTGGAAAATCGGGTCTGCGCATTGAAATTTCGACCAAATTTGATGCATCCCAAAGCTCTTACAAGGTATTATGGACCGTGCTTGACATGAAAAGAGACTGGAAGTGGCTATCATTGCCAAGCTCATCGTAATACATAAACGGCATACTACGGAGAACCAACACTGTGGGCCGAGATTAGCACGGTCGGCGGCCTCCACTTGACCAGCAGGGAATCTTACAAGACGAAGAAACCAGTCAGCGCACTACCCAGCGGATCGAAAAAGACCAGGACCCCAGACTCAGTGCCCTTCTACGTCCAAGAAACACTGGGCTTGTCTACGTGGGACCGGCCAGCACCACCACCAAGCGTGACAGCAGCTCAGAGCGGGATACTGACCGCTGGTGTAGCCACTTCAAAGCCTTCAGGGGCATCGAGTCTGTTTATAGGGCTGATGTCCACCACAATGGCTGCCGCAAAGTACACAAGCCAGGACGTCAAGGTAGCGGGAAAGAAGATGGGAATAATTGGAACAAAGAAGAACTTGAAGAAGATGGGTCTCATTGTAGGCGGAGCTACTATTTTAACTGGAGGCTTTTGTGATGGCAGTGGGGCGAAAGCGGTGACGATACACAACCAGCAATCGGCATACGACCAACAACAAGTATACTACCATACGAACAGCAATCAGCAGACGACCAACAGCAGGCATATAATCAGGAGCCAGTGTTTGAACCAGCCCCTGCACCGCTAACCGTGGACCCAGTACTTGCTCAACTGGCGTCAGGGGCCCCGACAGTTTACATAGAGTCAGGCGCGTTGGGTTTGATCTAGATCTTCCATGTCAACCCTTTCAGTGGAGTATATTGCATGCAAATATCCGTTGTCTTAGTATTCTCCATTAAGTAGAAACACTGCAATGACCAACAACCAATGACGAGGTTACTTCACAAGCCTAACTCGAGAAAACCTATTTCCCCCATCAGATTGCCTATAATTAACGTCTGGCATTTTCGTGGAGAAGAAGTATGTTAATCTCCGCGACTATGTTTCATCGCGTTTCTCTTTCGTATCACATGTCAGTCAGTTTGTTCCGGAATCGTGAGCTCCTTTACGCCTTCTGGCAATGTGTGTTTTGTGTTACGAGTTGCCGCTACGTGCAAAAACGCCTAGCACTCTTTCATCTGCAAGTCAGATAGCCAGAGCTGCCTTACCACACGGTCAACACACATCTTACATCTCCATTAGACCAATTATTGACCATACACGATTGCGCTTTGAACAAGGCTGACTGCGGGGCAAACTCGGGTTCAAGTTCCAAAACTTCGAGGCTCTGGCAGCCTTACTTGATTATATTCCCCGCACTCAATTTCTCACTTCTCCCCATCCTCATTCACCTTCCGGCATCTCAAACTCGAACCAAGGAAAGCCCGTTGAGCTTCCGGGTCGTCGGCATGGCCGAATTATTCGGCGTTGCTGCTGGCGTGGCAGGGTTCGTCTCTCTGCTGACCCAAATCATGGGCGGTATTGAGACCCTCCGCGAGATTCGCAATCATGCTGAACGGGCGCCGGCTGAGCTGGACAATCTCACTAACGAGCTGCAATTCCTGGCAGGTCTCATGCGAGGCGCCATAGAGAAGGCAGCTATGAGGGATGATGCCATTCATCAGCATTGTCAGTCCAGCTGTGACCACGTCGTCAGAGGCCTCAGCGAACTCAAGGACAAACTTTCGTCAGAGTTGAAACGCAGTGGGAGGCAAAAGATCATGAGAGTTTTTTCTTTGAAACACTGGAAACAGGATATCGAAGATATACAGAGCAGCATTCAGGGTGCGAAGATCAACTTGATGCTGTGAGTAGGCTCTTTGGCATGTCGCTAAACGCAGGGTCTCTATTTACTGATTGAAACAAACTTTAGACTCATGCAGTCTCACGCCTTAGCCCGAGTCGACGAGATTGCGCTAGTGAGCAAGCTTCATGCTTCATCAGTCGCAGCCTCCAATCTGGAAGAAGAAAGTCATCCACCTTCATCAACGCCCTCGGCCCTTCTTCCACCAGCCCAAGAATCCTTGGCTATCATTAAATCGCCTATAAGAGGAAGGCGCCACTCTGACTGCATGGTCAGGCAATGCTCTTGCTCTTGCCACCGAACCTCGAGGACCTCACAGCGCTTCTGGGCGCTGGAGTACACTCCCCTTGCGGTCTTTCGTCAGAATTGCGACCAGAAGACATGCACCGCTACCCATTATGGCGCGAATTTCCGTGTAGCTTTATCACAGCTTGGAATTCGATGGTCAGCGGTTATTCAGTTCCACATCCTTGCTGCACCTGGAGAAGTTTTGTTTCGTCCTGGGCTAAAAATCGAACAGGTTGTGCGATTCACATCCCCGGGTTTTGAAGTCTTGACTAAGTGCCAAGATAATGTGATGACATTCCAGGAGGCCCGAGATGCTCTTGTGCATCTTTATAGAACAGACTCAACCTTTGAAAGACACGTCAACCCTAGAGGCGAATCCTACATCCAGCTATAGACTGTCCAATTGCTGAGTCAAGTAGGCAACTAAATCCCCAAATTCTAACAAGCGTTGTAGTCTCTGCTTTCGTACCCATGGCGCATGCGAACTTCTGAACAACTCGAACTACTTAAGCTCTTCATGGGCGAATTCGGCATGACACGAGGGACTCAGAATCCGGCGTAAGTAAAACTACACACAATCCAAAAATCCTTCCTTGCATAAAGGAGAGCTAACCCTATCGTACGGTGTCACAGATTTCTTAGAGAGTGTGCAAGTTGGATTGGAGAAGCTCCTCATTTGCAGCTGCTGGATATTCTCATTAGTCTGGGGTTCGATGCTACTGAGATTAACTCCCCCCATGCACAGGACTGGCCGCAACCATGTTCGCCAAATTGGATCGACGAATCCTTGGTTCCTGATCCATTCTTTGTTGAGTATCTTAGCATATTGTGCAAAGATAATCAAGGTACGTTGTTGCAGCCCACCTTTTCTCACCCAGGCAATCTAATTGAGGACGATGTAGGGTTTGCAGGAATGACTCCACTTCATGAAGCCGTCCTGTTTGGCTCATCCGATTCAGTCAGAGAATGCATCCGTCAAAGTGACAAGAATGAGAGAAACTTTCTCGGTCAGACACCTCTCCACCTTGCCGTTTCAAATGGCCGACACGTCGATGCGTTCATACAATCGGGACACGACTTGAATGCAGCGGATTGTTATGGACTCACGCCCCTGATGTATGCGGCTACTACAAATCAAGAAAAATGCCTAATGATGCTCCTCGATGCCGACGCCAATCCATATGTCAGGGATACCAGATTTCGGCGTAATTTCATGCATTACGCTACCGTTCGCGGTCACTGGACCCTGGTTCTCAATACGCTCCGCAAGTTGGAGTTCACTGAAAAGAAACAAGCTGCAGAACGCTGGGCTCAGCAAGCCGCAATAGCGTTTCAAGCAACTAGACCAGACTATTTTAGCACAAGGGAAGTGTCCTTCCGCCAACTCCTCTCTAAGTGCGGCTCTGTGGATTTTCGCTTCCACGACGCTCATGGTGATGTCAGAGATACAACGTTGTTACATTACGTGAGATCCGTTGCGGATATCGACGCTCTGCTTGATCATGGGTTTAGCAATATTAACCACGTGAACAACCATGGCCAGCACGCTCTAATGGCTGTATGTTCTCAAAACTGCAATCCTGAAGTGGTTCGGAAGCTCCTTGACGCGGGGAGTAGCATTGACCTCAAAGACCAGACGCATCACACAACGCTATATTATGCACTTCGTGCCTTGCAAGAGAGCACTTGGCGTGTCAACACAGAGAGCCTTATAGAATCTTTGCATATCTTGCTCGCCTATGGTGCAGAACCTCTCTCCACAGATGACTGCAGGTGCTCCTGCTCCTTGAATGGCTGCCTCCCCAGCATGAGCCTTGACCATTCAATTACCTACAAATGGAGATACCGTGCCCCTGTCTGGTCTTTTGAATGGCTAAGCCTCGTGTCAGAACAGAGAGGGATACTCAAAGCGAGGGAGATTCTTCTATCACTCATCAGAAGAGCCAAACATGAGCAGATGGACATGACACACGTTTGCTGCAACCGATTGACGGACCGGTGCATATATAACAAGTTTCGATTTCGCGCATCCTCACTACTCGACGACGACATCAATGAGATTCTAGAAGAAGAGTCTGAGTTTATCGAAGATTTAGAATCGGAAATGGACCATCTCTCCTATCAGAGTTATACAGCCCTCCTGAAGGACTGGATTACACTGATCAAAGAATCATGCGAGAAAGCATGCAAAGAGGTTGTCGAGTATAATGAAAAACAATGCGTCAAAAACACGGTATCCCTTGCTCGATTCTAGAGGCAAAGCATAACGCTAACGTGCTGCAGGAAAACTGGCAAGTTGATTACACAAGAGACTGCTTCATACGTCCTCCCTTAATTGTTCATTTGGCAAAGCCTTTCACAGAGATGAAGAGGTCAATCTCTACATATGTTCTTTGGATGGAGCACGAATACCAATGTGGAAGCACATCACAGTTGTCTGGGCCTTCCAGGGGTGACTGGTACCACAGGCGGCTTTCCTGGATTCATCAACTGCTTACGGCATTAAGCATCTTTCCAAAAGAAATGAATGACTGTTTGCTGGAAGAGGCGAGGGACATAATTAGGGAATACTCTGGTCCTAGGGATGTGAAAAAGGAAATTGAACATTTTTGGTCGTCGTGGGCCAATTTGGAGGGCAATCTATCTACGGCGGAGATAAGTCAAGGCCAGTCCATTTCCTAATTATTAGATTTCCAGTATAAAGTTGACTGAGCATTTTGATTGGAAATGGTATGATTAGCCATACGAGTCTGGGCCTAGTTACTCGATGTCACTTGAACGTACTTATGCACTTCAATAGCCTGTTCTCGAAATCAGGGGCTTGATTAGTTATGAAAGTCTGCCACCAGGCTCGTTTTTCTCAAAAGGTTCCAGCCGCATAATACATTGGGTGAGGCATCAAACCCTCAAAGCCATGTATAGCACTCGTCTGCAATGGGTACGGTGACATTGTAAACAGTCTGCCGCCACCACTGAGTTACAAAGGCGATAACGCTGAACTGAAACTCGGAGGTGACTGCGAGCCCTTGAGAACAGCCTTCGCCCTCGGGCTGTGTTACTGTGCCATTCGCACTCGTACCGTCTGAGGTTCCAGTTGCAACCTGGCTGGCACTGAGAACAAAATCATTGTTGAACTTAGGTTGTGCCGTCACGCCTCCGCTGAGATCCAAAAGGCCACCGAGAAGCTTGAATTCGAGCATGACGGTGATGTCGACGTAGGGATCGACCGACGCAACTGCTTTCTCGCTGATGTTGGCATTTGCAGTAAAGGCGGGTGTCCAACCTGTGACGGAAGAGTTGGAGCTGTCCAGGAAATCAAGGTGGAAGTTTCCATCTTCGATTTTGACACCAAAATCGGTCGTCAAGGTCACCGCCGCGTTGGCTGATATATCGACGCCAATAGCGAAATCCAAAGCTGGGCCGAGGGAGACGATACCCGGAACGTTGACAATGCTGTATGTCAGTGGTGCAGGATCATACACCACATTTTGGCTATATGGCGCGGTGACGTCGATGGTGAGCCCCAAGTCAGCCGATGCGTAGGTATCGACGTCGAAAGACAGCTCATACACCTTCGCCTTGAGAATGGAGTATCGGAGCTTTCCAGAGAAGGTGATGGCGGTTGTGAGATTGGCGTTGTCAGCCGTGACGGACAGATATGGCTCGTACGAATACAGCGGCGTAGCCGGTGTGAGTGCCAAGGTGTTGGATAGAGTTAGGCCGTTGGCATCAAGAGTGATGGCCCGCTTCGACTGTACAGTCGAGATAGAGGAGAAGGTAATCTCAGTGAAAGCTGGTGACAATTAGACTTCAGAATAGTGAAGCAAAGTAAGACGCAACAAACCAGCTGTGCTCTCTATATCCGACTTCTCACCACTCGCGACAACTGTCAAGGAGTCGCTGTCTGACGTGATGCTCTGAGCAAGAAAGAAGCCTCGCTCGTTCTCCGCGTCGCAGTCGCCGAGATGATTAGTCACCAAGATGAAGCTATCGTCATCGGACCAGTCCTCCAGAGCTTCATCAAAGGCATATTTGTCGCTGAAGGTGATGGAAACAGAGGTAGACTCGCAATCAACTGTGGCAATGCCATCGATTTCCTCAAGAAGAACAGTCGGGTGGTTCATCTCGAGCGAGACATTGACAAGACCATTGCCCTGTGCGCCCCAGTTCATGGAGATGTTTTTGGACGGGACAATGTTCTGTATACTCGTGGTATCAACATCGGGATTGATAACAGGGCTGAGTGTCGTGTCGTGTCCGACTCTGGAGCTGTTCAGTGCCTTGGCATGGAGTGTGCGGAACCTCGGAGTAGGGGGGTTCGCATGGGTCGAAACCAACCCGGCCATGGTGGCCAGGCACATAATATAAGAGGGCATCACCATGGTTTCGACGTCAGAACAAACTTAGCCTACAGAGTCTGGGTTCGAGCTAGGTTCTTTCACGGACTAGAGCGAGATGCGCGATATTTAAAGCTGTGGACGAAATGGATCATGATGCGCTTTCACGAGAAAGCCCATTTCCCTATCGAGCCACCAGACTGAACGATCTCGCCGTCAACGTTCCATCGCGGACCGCAACGCAAAACATGGCCCACTAAGCCTGGTCCCCTTTTTACAGGGGAGAAGCGATAATCTGGTCATTCACGTGGCTGTGCTAGAAGACTCCTATTTGAGGAATAAGACTAACGAAATCTAGGTTCAAACGGTTGTTACGGTGTTGCGGCCGAAACGAGCAGACTCACCGGAAATTAAGCCATCTACAGCCCACTCCCCCGAAGCATTAAGAAACCCCCATGTCACCGCGAGACATAACACCCTTATTATGACAGAGGGGCAACGAGACACGCTACGAATTAGTCAATAGCATCGTCCAATCCACTGATCCAAAGCATCCGGGTCGGATTTAAGGCCAATTGACGCATTGTGCTTCCTACGAACTCTAAAGACTACCTTCTCTATGTGGATGTTTTTCGGAGCTTTAGATACCATCCCTTTGCTCGATTAGTCTACCGAAATGCAAGTAGCTATCACAGACGGACTTCCTCTTCTGGCAATATTTGCAGTATTCACCAGTGCCGAACTGCCAAGATTAACAAACATTCCATCTTTGTAGATATAAGATAAGGTGAACCGAGGTCCCATACCATTTTGGCATGTGCATCTGGCCCCTCAGTTCTCTGCACAGTCTTGCTGGGACGAGTTTAGGAGCCCTCTCCATGCAGTGCGGTATTATTCGATGGGCCCCATTTACATATAAGAATTCTGTAGCGACCTTCATCAATTTACTATCACTCTTCGCAGCAGGTAATTGGTCCTAGTGCATGCCTTGGTCAACTTGACAACAGTCTCGTTTCCGCATCCTTTGGTGTTGTTCGCCCGCAAGCGATGAGCTTCGACGACCTGAATCTTCGGCCAACTTCGTGAACGACAGAGAACAATAGGCGCTTGGTCGAAAAATGGCGGAGTAACTATTGCAGTTGGTCCAGAAAACAGGTGCGGGTTCATTTCGGCCCAACCAGGGTATATCGACCCGTATACGGTGTGGGTAAGGTCGCTTACTCCGGGGTGGCTTCATCTCAGAGCGAGTGTTGTTACGCAATTGGTAGCCATTACTCGCGCCCAGTCGCAATTGACCAAGGCGTAGCAAACTTTCTAAAATAACGAGCTCATTAACTCCACAGAAGAGAGAGGCCCTGAATTCGCAATCATGATTAAATTGTATTGCAACTTGTCACACCTCTCCGAATGTTTAATCCCAACATCTGGTATCATAATACCCCGCAATATATTTTCGTTCGAATAAGCGGTCTTGAGGTGTGCGGGCGTTAAGCCTCTCACCACGAGCAGAACCGCTTCAGTATAGTTAACTAGACCCCCTTCTTCTAAGGCTCCAATTAACCAGTAATCGAGTGTGAAATATTATTTTCGTGAAGACTGTACCCGCGCCCAATCTATCCACGAGTCACTGAACAAACGGCAGGCAACGAATCGATATTCCCGACTCCTTATTAACAGTGAAACTGGAGGGCGAGGTGCAGTAGAACAAGGGCTTGCAAATCTTCGCTCGTTGTAGTTTGATCTAACAGCGACTGAAGAAAAGATAAATGGTATTTCGTTGAAAATCTTGGGCTCTTTTAGATTGGTCTCTAGAGAAGTGCCATTCACTGCAGGTATACGATTTAAGGATGTTTTCTTCCTTTTATTTCAGCTATAGCCCGCAATTCTTGATCCAATTGTGTCGAATCGTCCAAGTTGGATGTGGGAGAAGCCAAGAAGCTACACGTTACCGGGTGGTCATAGGCTGAATTTTCGCATTAACACAACACATACGACCATAGCTCTTAGAAAATACGGGATCCCGTCCGCTCTCCCTTAGTCAAGCTGAGAAGCGGCAGATTAGTACTCGGGTCGGTGACGACCGGGGAATCCCTGCTGTTGTATGTTTTTTGCCATTTACATGTCCACTTCTTTTTGCAAAAACTGGGTACTGCTAACCTACATGTCTCCTAAATCGCCTACTACATCGCTAAACGTTAAGTGACGGAAGGTTCTCTAAGTGAAAAGTATTTGGATTGTGTGTAAGGTGAAGAGTACTGACTATATGCTATCGACAGTTAACATAATATACCTTCCAATACTATTATATGGCGCTTGGAGTGCTTTTGAAGCTAGCAAGCTCGCCATATTAAGCTATATAAGAGATCGACAACGATCCAGAAATGATGTCCTGGCATATATTCTAGGTGAAGCCACGCATCAGTATGATTTATCAGCTCAGCTTCAAATTGTCGATGAGGCTAGAGACTTCGTGAAGATGGGGCTGGGAGACAGGTCAAAGAGGGGTTGGCGATTCGGTTTGAAAAGAGAATGCATGAGATTTTGTAGCGAGCATGGGATCGAAAACATCACTTCGAACAATATACAGCTTGGTAATGCACAGGTTGATGTGCAACATGGATGTTGAGTGAGGGCAGACGTGAGTTTCAAAAATAATCGAACACATTAGGATAGACATAAATCAAACAGTCAAGCTTTTTTTTATAGCTTAATCAACGCTTCTTCCATCCATGGATAATAATAGGGTTTTTGTATTTATGAAGCGGAGTTCCTGTAGTAGCTCGTCCTCTTAGGTGAATTCTAACCGTAATATGACTTGCTCGACGCTGCTGACAACTATGTATACCCGCCATAAGCGTGAACAGCGGTGTCGTTCCTGACAGTCAAATGACGGTGAAGAGTTATCAAAATCAACAACAGGACGTTTAAAGTCGAAGCGGCGCCGATAGGTCTGAGTCGAGGTAATGATTCTCGACTAACGTGTGGCGACGCCCTTTGTGTTGACTCCAATTCATTAAATCACTTTAGGCTGCTTAGATGAATTGACTGTTGCTCGAGTTCTAGCCTCCATAAATACTTTAGAGACTCATTAAAGAAGAATTTGTTGGCCACAAGCCTTGTTTAGATGGGAATCAATGGAAGAGCTCACAGCTAAACGGTTAAAGACATCGTAGGCGCATGTTTGAAATGCTGGAACTGGCTAAGGAGACAACCATCGAGATCGCTGTCTAAGAGAAACCGCTCACGCAACTAAGTAGGTCTCTAAATTGGGTTTCTGCAAGTAGCATCAACAGATCAAGGAGCTCTCCGATAGAATACAAGCCCGCACAATGTACTCAGTGAAACCTACCTTAGGTCTGTCGTCGATTGTAATCAAGTCTCACGAAAAAGAAAGAAAGCTGCCACACAATGTCACTAGTCCAACTGAGTCCTGGCAACGTTAACTGTCCTACCTGTAACTAAGTGAATGATATTATTGCAGCTAGTAATGGGGATCAGATGTGGAAAGAAGCTCTTGATTTCTATGTAATGAGGGTCTCACGGGTCGGTCTTATAGACCTAGCCGCGGTCAGAGGCCGGCCCGGGACCAAGAGGTCCTGTTAGGGCAACATGAGGTTCATCAGGTCATTGAGGGGTCCGATGG
>JABSTB010000437.1:43926-54551 GCA_013756995.1 Neonectria neomacrospora
AGGTTATCCTATGATTTGACAGATCTTTCTATTTGTGGGTTTGCCGTTTTCGTCCCTACTTTCGTAAGTACGGTAACACACAAAATCAAACTGATTGAAATTTCCCGCCGTATCACGTAATTACCATTACACCTTGTGTGTCCGTGAATCAATTATAAGACTAATGTAATAGGTGGATTAACTATGATATATGATCATTGTTAGTTCTAGAATCTACATATTATAGCAAAGACCAGTCCTTAGTTAGTTTAAGAAAATTAGGTCTACGGTTGTCCGCGTTCTTAGATATGACGCACTTGTAACTAGAAACTGTATATCCCTAACTGAGTATAAAGTATAATAGAACTGAGCGTCTTTAAGAGTGAATACACCCAGATATACTATGACGCGATGGATCAAGTCATGATGGATCAAGTCACGATGGAGAGCATAGCACCGCCTACTTGCTAGTCCGCAATGTATTCGTTGTCATTCCATCTTTACCGCGAGCAATAATCCTAATTGGTCGCCCAAACTTGCACATACGACCATACCCACTANNGGAATCCTCGCTGTTGTATGTTATCTTTTTGACGTCTTCACCTACTCGCCTTGACCGCAACTGGAGAAGCAAGTGCCAAACTACCAGTAGCTTGGTTGGTGTCGATTGTCAATTTTTACAATTGGATGGTCGTGATGCTTCCCTTCGCTACTAGATGTAAAGGTAGTGAAGGCAGTTAATTTTAGCCCTGTTGAGTCTGCCAGATGAAGTTCAGTAATACGTTTACAGCCGCCAACAAGATGTAAGCCCAGATATCCCACCACCCAGAACAAGTTGACTCATTGTAAAGTTTAAAGTTGTACGAGTTTCTCATATTCAGGGTTTACGCTGTTCGTATTGCTACGACGGACCATGCGAAGGACTAGCTCTCCGAAACACGTGGAGTGGGGGTTTGAGAAAATGAATAGTATTGTGAATTATTCAACCAAATATAATAAACTAAGAGGGGTATAATCAGAGGGATATACAGTAAACAGAATGGTATTCAATCTTAAGACAAATGGAATGTTGTAATGCGTGCTGAACAAGCCGAGGAGAACAAGTTACCACTTGATTGGCCCTTCAAGCAATTCTTGGGCCATCCTTGCTGCCGATGAACACTCCCAGAGTGCGCAAGAGAGCATTGCGGCATTTTGCTTTAAAGGGATTTGAACCCATGAACACCACGTCGTGGACAACCTTGCTCATGTTGGCCATCTTGAAACCGGACTTCAACATGCTGGCGGTGTAGTCGTTAAGAAGGCTCGCCAACTCTGACTTATTGTCGCCAGGCACCAGCTTCTCCAGATGCTCTGCGAGTGAAAGTGCATCGGCAATGGCCGATGTAGCGCCCTTCCCGAGATATGGGGTCATGCTAGAGTGAAAGCATTAGGTTGAACTCGAAACCTGGTAAGGTGTCACGGAAAATTATAGGATTTAGCTTACCTGTGTGCGGCGTCGCCTAGCAGCGCGACGTTTGTGGACTTCCAAGGCTTCATCTTGTGCTGTGTCTTTACATGAGACACATAGACAGTCTCAGGGATGGCAATGCTAATTAGTGAGCGGAAGAGTGGGTGCCAGGTCTTGGTCCGATCCATCCAGTACCCTTTCAGCTCCTCCGGGGTCATCTCATCGGGGTGCTTGCCCTTGTGGACGTAGTCGTCAGTGTAGCAACCTAGGCCACACATGAGGTAGGAATCTTGGGCATCCACAGACTGCAGTTCGTAAGGTCCGTAGGGATCGGCTTTGTCCTTGTAGTAAGAAACAACCATTGAGCTTCGAGGAGCCATGACCTGTAAGTGGGATGAGTGGAAGCACATCATACAAAAAGGGGTTCATCCGCTTACCATGCATCCAGAGCCGTATGGCATCATGAGTTCTGTTTCCTGGGTGAGGGGCATCTTGAAATAGAGCACGGTTATGCCCAGGGTGTCTCTCGTTGAGTGCGGGAGAAGTTGCTTCCTGATTTTGCTCCCTGCACCATCTGCGCCGACGAGGATATCACACTCTGCAGTCTTCTCGTCCTTGAAAATCAACTTCACGCCACCTTCGTGGCTGTCGTAACTCTGATACTCCGTCTCCCAATGGATGACGTCCTCCAGTCCTTCCAGCAAGGCGGCTCTTAGCTTCCACCTCGACACGGAGCTAGCATCGCGAAAGTCCTTTGGGGTGAGCCCCAGCTTCACACTGCCCTTTTCGTCAAGGAGGGCAATGCTTTGTCCTCCTGGAGGCTGAATACCAACCGACTTTTCTAGCAAGTCTTTTACCGTGGCTGGGAGTCGTGACCGTAATGCCGCGAGCATTTCCTTCGATAGGAGGATGCGGAAACCTGTGAGAGAGCTGACACCCACTTCTTTGGAGCCCCGCTCGTAAATTGTGACGCTGAATTTGGGGTTGTTCCTGAGGAGCTGCGCAAGGACGAGCCCTCCGACGCCAGCGCCGATGATGGCAACACGCACTACGGGGCGCGCTGCCTTGGGATCTTCTGACTTTTCGCTTACAGCCATAGTGGAGGGAGGTCGGGTAATTAATAGATGAAGCGGGAATATGGATATTACAAGAGGCAAAAGCTCTGTTGAGGAACTAGAGACTGCAATGTGGGCCGGCTGCGTCTCCCTTATGAATTCTCGACAATGCTGGGTCTTACACCTGGGCTAGGTACGTGTTCTGGAACTCAGGTGATGTTTTGCTTCTCAGGCGCATGCAATGGTCATTCTCAACATTTGTTGAATCCGCAGCAGGCTGACAATGGTGCGTGAATGGTCTGATTGCATTGCTGTTCTATTTCGGACCCGGCCTCGCATTTCTCTTGACCAAGGCAAGACTCAATTCGAAATCCTACAGTCGCCCAAGGTCCCAAGGATTGAGGTGTGGATTCATTGACTAGGGTCGTCGGCATTGCTGATCAGGGTCCGAATAGTGTACACGCCGTCTACTTGGAGGTACTTGCAGGGGGTTTTGTGACAGGGCTGACGGGATTATGGCCCCTGTGAGGTGGAGTCAGCCCCGATGGATACGATCGTAATTATCGTATGTCTGCTCCTCTTTATTTGCACAACCCGTTAGATTCTGTAGACGTCGAGGTTGCATTGGCGGATCTGCAAGCCCTTGCATGCACGGGGAATCCTTCTCAACCGTCCCAAAGAGGAAATCAGTATTCGGTAATTTACCGGGTTCTAGGAGCCATCATCACCTCATGTCCTTCTGGGATGCGGGTGAGCACTCAGCTAACCCACTCCCTTGCGTCGATTTTCGAAGGATGCACCACCCCCTCTGTTTCGAAATTGTTCACGGCGTGACTTTTGGGTTATAGTCCTTCAGCATCAGCTTTGCAGTATTCGTACAGCGGCTCACCTGGAGTCTCCCGTTTATCATAGCAAGGGGTACGCCGAGTTCGCCGTCTGCTAGCCTTACCTGAGCCGAGTCTCTCATGCCACCGACCTGTTGGCGCTCTGCTGTGCTTGTTCAAGATTCTCGAAATGGAGAAGACAACGGCCAAGGAGGGCGTACCAAGCTCCGACTCTGCCGACGCTGTCAACCCAAAGGAGTCAGTGCCAAACTCTGACACTACCGATACTGTCAATGCAAAAGAGCCACCCCAGACCATATCGAATCTACAGTTGAGTTTGGTAATCTCGGGGTAAGACCAGTCAACCCAAGGCCGAATAGATAGACGATGCTGATGTTCTCCTAGGCTATGGCTATCTCTCTTTCTCTGTTCACTAGAGACGACTATTGTTAGCACGTCACTCATCCACATCTCCAACGACCTCGACGATCTGAACCAGGCTGGGTGGATTGTTGTTGCATACCTCCTAACCTTCAACGGTAAGTCTCCCTCTTTCATCGAGAAGAAACAGTCCTTCCAAATCACTGCTGATACACGTTACCAGCTTTCATCCTGATCTGGTCTAAACTCAGCGACACGTTTGGGACAAAATGGCTACTCCTCTCGGCCAACTTCGTTTTCCTCGTCTTCTCCATCGCATGCGCCGTTTCTAAGACGATGGTCCAATTGTAGGACACTATACTTTTCTACCACCCAAACCCATTGTGAATACTCACCGAGGTTACTAGAATCATATTCCGGGCTTTTCAAGGAATTGGAGGCTCTGGCATGTACTCCCTCGTCTTTGTTGTCATGGCTCAGATTGTGCCCCTAGACAAATTGGGCATATGCACGGGGATCCTGAGCTCAGTGTTTGCACTGGCCAGCTTGTTGGGACCAATTCTCGGTGGTGTCATCTCGGACAACACCACATGGAGGGTGAGTCTGTCGAACCATTGTTGAGATATATGTGCTAACAAGGCTTTGTAGTGGATCTTTTGGCTCAAGTAAGTTAAACCTGTACTAGACACACCAAGTTCTAGAGAAGTCTGGCTAATTTCCTATAGCGCTCCTGGTATCGCCGTTGTTTTCGCAATTTTGGGCAAGTTCATGGAAAACCCCAAGTCTAAGAAAGAGGTCCGAGACTCGATGAAGACTATGGACATTGTCGGCGCGCTTCTGTCGCTGGCCTGGGCCATCCCACTTATCTTTGCTTTACAGGAGGGTGGCGACAAATACGAATGGAACAGCGGCGTTATCATTGGAACGCTTGTGACCGGCGGTGTGATGCTCATCCTCTTTGTGCTTTGGGAGGGCTGGGCGTACCGTCGCGCGGACATAGATGGCATTTTCCCGGTGCACCTGTTGAAGCGATCCGTGACAGTTCTGATATTCTTGTGAGTACTGCTTCGGCTGACCTCCCCGTTTCCTGCCTTTAGTACCGCCATGAGAACTAATCAACATGAAAAATCCAGGAGTCTTCTGTGGTTGGGTTTTACCTTCTACGTCCCTGTCATTCAGATCCCGCAGCGGTTCCAGCACGTCAACAACACCACTGCAACCCGTGCTGGTATCCTGGTCCTCCCTCTGACTCTCGTCTCACCCTGTTCGGCTCTATGCTCAGGTATCTTAGTTGGCAAGAACCGTTACTGGGCGCCTGCGCTCGCCATCCTGGGAGGCTGCCTGAATGTCATTGGCATCTCGCTGATCAGCACTCTACCGATCGACAGTGATATTTCGTCTGCTCAGTTCGGCTACCAGACACTGATAGGCCTGAGTCTTGGCCTGCTGACCCCATCCCTGATGTATCTTATAAAGATCCAGGTCGACGAAAAAGACATTGCTGGCGCCATGGGAGTGGGAAACATGGGCCGCACTCTGGGAGGTTGCATTGGGCTAGCAATTGGTGGATCGCTGTTGCATAGGGAGCTGGACAAAGACTTGCCAAAGTTCCTGACCGAACAGCAGATCGAAGCTCTTGAAGTGTCTTCGAGCTTGGCACGATCGATGCTGACTGAGGAGCAACAGGTCCGGGTTGGGGAAGTGTACGGAAAGGGATTCAATCTGCAGTTCAAAGCCTTGATTGCATTCGCCGGATTGAGCCTGCTGACTGCAGTTTTCCTTTTCTTCGCTCACATTCGTTCACTAAAAGCGCAGGAGTTAAACCGAACAGCAGAAAGGGATGAGTTGGATAGCACAAATTCGGACCAGGTTGAGAATTAAGGCTTAATGGGAATGGCTTTAATAGAAGTTAAATGCTTTACTGCAGTCATTATCAAGTGCAAATAAACTATACACCAAATGGTGGCCAAGTTCTTTATCCTATCTCCGTTTGTTTGCACACTTTTCAAGAGAGCCAAGGTTCGGGATGTTAGAGACGCACCAAGAAGCTAGAAAACATTCCTTTACTTCAAGTGAACAACCTTTTTGCATGGGTATGGTAGTTGTTAGGGTAAGATCATCATACTGTGGGTCGTTTAATTACACCTTTTGTCTTGTTCATCTGGCAATCATTGAGGAAAGATGAAAATTAAATCAAATGCCGTATCGAGCTATTTACTCCAGGGTACCACGTACAAACAATCCGTCTTAGTGTGCTGCCAAAGCCCTCTCCATGCCCTTCCCCACAACGCGTGCCATCTCAGCGGTAACACGCATGTTACGGGGAACCTCGTGGCCGCTGCTATGGAGGTACTCTAGTCTATTTCGTGGCTCGCACATATCTCGCAAGTTCACGCTCTCCTGATACGCCGAATCTTTGGCGCCGATGATGTGCACAGTAGGGATCTTGATCCTCTTCTTCCGTTGTTCGAGGCTCCTGGGGTTCAAACGACTCCAGACGCCGTCAGTCTCCGAGACGTTGAGGGCGCTACTTCCGCAGATGAAGACGGCTAAGCGGAATAGAGGGGGAGAGAATGGGTGGCTGTCCTGATGGGACAGTATCAGGGAGGCGAGGAGGGCGGCGCCCTGGGA
This sequence comes from Neonectria neomacrospora, assembly GCA_013756995.1. Lineage (NCBI taxonomy): Eukaryota > Fungi > Ascomycota > Sordariomycetes > Hypocreales > Nectriaceae > Neonectria > Neonectria neomacrospora. The sequence goes on from JABSTB010000437.1 coordinate 50,247, forward strand.
GAAGCCCATACAGGCGTCAAAAGGCCCATCCTCTTCGATGATTTCTCTCACCAGCTCCAACGACTTGCGATGCGTGTCGGCCCCGAGATCGGGGTCGTACCAGGCTTTGTAGCTGTCACAATCGAACACAGCTTTGATGCCTGTAGCCGACGTGCAGCGTTAGTGTCGTGTGTCTGTCTTGATCCCCGGACTTTTTCTACGGTGGAGATGGCATACCTTCGGCTGGTGGGACTTCGCATTCGCCCTCATAGAACTCAAAGTCGTTTACTTCACCCAGGGCTTGCCGAAGAGGCCCTAGTGGCGGGACGGTCAGCAGGGAAGTTCGGCTTCCGGCAGATGGGAAGGGTCAGCGTACCTGTTTGGGTCTCGAATATCTACGGACCAACATGTGTTAGCGGTCTTGAAGTCCGTATGTCCGGGCCCTTCGTAGTAGCTTACCTCGGCACTCGTGCCCATACCGTGCAAACAAAGAAACCTCATAACGGAATGTGTCTCGAGAGAATGGTCTGATTCTACTGAGTTGATCTTCCGAACCACGAATAAAGGCCGGACGGTTAATCTGTGGACTCAAGCGAGGAGGAAGGAGGGAAAAGGTGGAAAAAAAAAGAAGGTGCCCTTCTGTCACAGAGATCTTCAAAGAAGAGCAAGTTTGTCAAGCCCCCTGTTTGTTATACAGTTTGACGCTCTTCTACATGCCATAAGCCGGGCGTCGTTTAAGCATCCATCGGATGGGTTAGATAAAGAGTGCTGCGTCGTGGTGATCCTTCTGCAAGTTCGCATACGCTGTGGGTGGGTGGGCTCCACGAATCCGCAGGTTTATATTAACAGACCCAATCGTCCGGTTTTTGCTGCATGTCGACCGGGTAAGTGACATGTACCCAGTACCTGCATTCTGTCACACCTGGGTGCTCTGCAAGGACTCGGAATGGCTGATCCGGGCATGCAAGAGGATTTACCGCTCCCTCTCTCGAGGCTTGGACAGGAGGGAGTGTGAGTGTTGGGGAGAGTCCCACCCATCACACGGGAGTCAATGGCATGTCTGAATCCGGAGCCGGCCGATGGCTCAGCAAGCTTACTGAATTATGAGACATTGTTTCCACAACGCGCCATCTAATAGGGACAGTCGTATACGTACGTCAATGATTTAGCTGTCAGCTCTAGTGGCTGTGACCAAAAAGTGGGCTCACTTACGAACATGTCTGCGACGTGCTGGCATTAAACCGGGGCGCAACGGAGTCAATGCAACCTCAGACTAATCTATGTATCTGCCAAGGAATAATGAAAGATAGAGGACGGATTAAGGGGCACGGAGGACGGAGTAAGTGAAGCGAAGGTACTTGATCCCTGTGACTGCGACTCCCGCAATGCCCCCAACAGCCAGCAGCCCTATGCAAGTCAGGTCCCAGTTGTGCGCCCGCCACGCGGACATCCTTGCGTCTGCCGTCTCGAAGTGCATGGGATGCTGGCGTTGGCGGCTACTGCCGGATGGTATGAGGTTGTACTTGTGGTCGTACAGCATCTCCTGGATCAGATCCGCCGCAAACTCCTTCTTGCGAGACGAGATTCGCGCGATATGCCGCATCCGCTGCACATGCCGCGCTGTCGTGCCACTTTCATCCTTCAGGAGGGTACGCGCCTTTTCGTATACTTCTTCCTGGGTGAAGGCCGCCTTGTCAAGGAAGTGGCCCACGCCCGCCTGTTCGATCCGGAGTCCGTTGAGGGGCTGGTCAAAGAAGAAGCCTAGACTAAGCATTGGGGTTCCGTGATACGTAGCCTCGTTGACACTACTGCCACCTCCATGCGTCACGAAAAGGACAGTCTCCCGACGGTCTAGGATGGCCCGCTGAGGCGCGAACGGGATGAAGAGCCAGCGGGGATCACGGCTGTTCAGGATATCCTCGACGGTGACCTTACCACTGCCCAAGACCTGGTTTAGCGGAAACAATGCGAGTTGAGCCTCATTGGCGGCCCACACAATCCCGTCAATGGCTCCTTCGTCCAGATGGAGAGCCAAGGCGCCTACAAGGTGTCCAAGGTAGTGAGGCGGAACCTGGATGTGGGTGCCAAAGGACACGTAAACGACTCGACTGCGGGACACGAAGAAGGCCTCCATCGGGCCGCCAAGAGCAGGGTACTCATCCGGAAGGATTGGGCCGACGGCAGCAACGAGGGGCGGCAAGTCCTTTGGCGTCTCCAGCCCCCAAAACGAGTTCACGAGGACCAAATAGTCCGGCTTGCCGAACTTGCGGAGGGAGTAGTGGACACCGGCATGCCGTCGCATGCCTCGGATAAAGCGGAGGTAGGGCAGCATAGCCGCGACGGCGCGGATGGGCCTCAGCGCGGCTCGGATCCGAGTCCAGAGCGAGGCGTCCTCGCTGGTCAGGGCGTCGACCTGGAAGCCAGGCAGGCCGGGAATGTACGGGGCGTCGACCATGCCGTAGGGCATCTGCGGCCAGACCATGGCGACGGGGATGCAGTGCTGGAGGCCGATGTCCCTGGCGGCGTCGACGAAGAAGTCTGCAAGAATCATGTCAGGCGGTGACTGCTGGACGACGCGCCGGAGACACGCATAGTCGGAGGCCCAGAAGGCGTCGACGGTGAACTTGGGACGGAAGTACTCCACGTAGCTCTCGCGGGGATCCGTCTGCTGCATGTGGAGGTAATGGGCCGCCTCCTTCTGCGGGTCCATGGGGTCTCCCATTGTGTAGACCTGCGAGACGAAGCTGTAGGACGGGTTGTCCTCGACCCATTTTTGCTGGCCGCGATGGGTCGCGAAGGTGATGGTGTGGCCTCGTTTGGCCAAGATGCGGCCGAGTTCCAGGACAGGAGCTGTCAATCAACGGAAGAAGCAGGGCATGTCAGCAGTGAGAACCGGTTCAACAGTACATAGTATTCGTACAGCTTGGTGCATTGGGTGAGCATCGTACCTGCGTGCGTGAACCCTCCCGTTCCCACTACCAGCAGAATGGTCGTCGTCCCATTGTCGTCGTCACCCGTCATGACGTCCATGTTGAGAAATGAGATGACACAGGACGGATTCGAATGCTTGCTTCTCTAAGAGGACTTCAGTTCCGGGACGTCCCGACAATCGACAGGCGAGATGACTTTGAACGACGGGAATCCGGGACTAAATACCGGCATTTCGACACCGTTTGTGGGATTCTCGCGGACTAGACGCGGACGATCCCGCTGCTAGCGTTGCGTTTGCCGATGCGACGTCGACGCCGCTGAGGCCGTTCGTTGGTTCTCGAGTCTTGGCCGTCTTGGCGCGGCCGGGACGCAATTAGACGCCTCCCGGGCTGCCGCGAGGGCATTTCCCGATTGAGTGGTACCTAATGCCCCGTAGTTAGATCGCAGCAGGATCAAGATCCCTCTCTGCACGACGCTGTGCCGAAGTCCACAACTCCATAACACAGGGCCTAAGCCTTTGATTCGCGTGATCATCATACGATGGCTGCCGCTGCCGTTGCCGCTACCGGTGGAGACGGCTCGCCAACGCTAGGCCGTGCGTCTAGATGCCGCATTACACGGCATGTCCATCGAAGTACCAGAAGTCTTTTCGAAGGATTCATTCATCCTGCCACCCTCGCTAGGCCAGAACCAGCAAGCAACCAATCGGGTGCGATACCAGTATCAGGATTCGTTATTCGCAATAGTCGAGGGTGTGTAGTCGCAGTTGCATCCTTCCTGCGAGGCTGTGAGTCTCAAACCCCCTGGCGTATAGCCCTACCTAGGTAATTCTGGATGACTGCATCCATCCGTCCTGTCAGCGCTTGAATCCCCATAATACCAACTCGATCAGAGTGTGAGGAGGCAAAGCTGCCTATCGAGACATCAGCGACTCATGACCTTATTCTAGTCCTAGTGTGGACAAGTGTGTTTCCGTGCGGCATCTTCTGCACGCTTTAGTCAGTTCAGGTTGCAAAATGCCAAACATGGCGAGAGCCTGGCATGCGTCACTGCCACTTTGGCGCTGCCACACCGTTCACTGCCCCTGATCAAGAGGCTCGAATGCTTTGCAAATTGTTGGGAAATTACGAGTTGCCGTCCAGAGCGTTTCCGTGGCTCAGCCTGACGACTCCGTGAGATGGGCTCTCTGCCGTTGCGTTAAATAGTAGGTTGTCGTCCCTCAATGCCAACGACTAAGAAGTGCTTCAGTACTCTACCTCTAGGCTTCAACACCGTCTCTATATCTCCCGCTTTCAAATAGCAGGTTGATGCACCTCAACTTTTAGAAGTGCTTCGGTACATCAGGCTTCAACACCATCTCATCTCTCTTATACCCTCCCGCCCTAATTCATACTT
>JABSTB010000438.1:0-23841 GCA_013756995.1 Neonectria neomacrospora
ACCCCATCTGGATCCCGCCCCCGCCGGTCCATCCGCCTCCTCCGCCTCCGGTGACCCATAGCTCGATCCTGATGATCAGTCTTGCCTCCCAGATCGTCAACAACCAGGCCAGCTTTTGGTGGAACGTCTTCAATATCAACAGCGTTTTCCTCCCAGGCGGCCTGTGCAACATCCAGACCATCGCCGAGACCAACGAGGGCTCCCAGCCGTACCCCCAGAGCTTGCCGACCTTTAACATCGATACGTTTAGCAACTGCCAGTACTCCGGTTCAAGCAAGTCAGTGGGTACTGTTGTCTGCGACGGCAACCCGACTGTAACATGTTCTGCTGGGAATGGAAACACAGACTGTGGTGGCATCATCTTTGACTATACGATTGAATGCCAGATAACCGGCTGATGCCATATCAGATAGAAAGAAAGTTCGAATGGCGAAGCTATGGGAGTACTCATTAGTTATTTCCAGGTGTACTTAGACTTCTTACGATTTCCCTTCAAAAGCTTGAGCAATCCCTATTTCAATATTTCTTTTTAGCCTGCCGGGTAAGTGTTTCTGCCCAAACTAGTGTGTACGGTGAACAGAGCCAACCACTACCGCATAAATCGCGCAGTCCTGCCTACCTGAGTACCAACTCTTCAAGATCAATCCTGGACGATAATCGGTCTACGCGGACTAGCCTTCAAAATCTCTTTCCCCTCATCATAGTCATCAACCCTCCCATCTTGATCCCACAAGGCTGCAAGAACCTGCCTCTCACCCTTCCATGGAGATCGTGAATGCATAACAGCATAGTTCTAAGTATCTCAACGTTAGTTTCGTGAGACTCCAAGGGAAACTATCCACTCAAGATAAAGAGCTTACGTCAAGTAAAACAAGATCTCCCTGTTCCCATTTCACCAATACCTGCGAAGACTCTGCGATATGCAAGGCAAGATCCAGATATTTCTTCTCGATTTCCTCTCCGTCGCCGTATTGGGGAGGTGGATGGTATGAGCCGTCATCTCCCCGAAAAGGGGGCTCTGTCGCTCCATGATGCCTGCTGCGGCCCCAGGCACTGGTGACATTACCGAACCACGTTGCAAGCCCAGTCTCTTTATGAACCCTGACCACTAAACCACAGGTTAGCTAGATTTTGAGCAGCTAAGCAAGTGTAGAACTCACGTGGGGTGGTATGAGTGACTGTCAAGCTTCCATCCTCGTTCCACTCAAACACATTGCTGTGTCGTCTCACTTCTTCCTCGATCTTTTGTCGTGCTATTCTGTCATCATCTGTCGGCAGCACATGCTGTCCATATGCCCCAAAGACGCTCGTTCCTGTGTTAGACACTACGTTTTCCTTGCCATAACGGTAGACGTAGCGGACGCCTTTCTTTAATACTTTTTCATAAAACTCTGGAGCTTGTCGCTTTATCTCGGAGGCGAGTTGGATGCTTGAATTAATCGGCGTTTCGCCACCTTGACCACTTGTCAGTTCAACCAGTCGATGCATATCTAGGGACACATCCACCTACCTGACTGTGCTGGCACAAGGGCTGAGAAGGTCAACCAAGCCGGATTAATTGTCGACCAGCCGTACTCGTTATGGGGCCAAATCGGCAGCTCAGGGGGCCTAAAGATGAAATGAGTTGGTGGGCTGCGTCCTTTGAAACAAATGAACTCACCCCTCGTTGGCCGTCTTGATGTTCTTGGCCAATACAGTACGCATTGGAGGTCTGCCGACCTCACTGTGGGCCCTGAAGCCAAAAGCATGAGCGATTTCGCTGTAGTCTTGTGGGCTTCGGATGGGAAGCCCTCGGATCAGGGCGGCCCCTCCATGTCGTTTGACAAGCTCGAAGAGTTTTCCGGAATCCGAAAACTCCCTGAGGGCATTGACGAAATCCTCGAGAGATCTCTGAGGTGAGGCTACAGCTTTCAGAGCCAGTGGGAATTGTGCGCTCCATCCAAACCCAAGATGCGCGGTGTCCTGTTGGCCGCTAAATGAGAATTCCTCAAAAGTAATGTGGGATGCCATCGCGTCGACATGAAAGGGTGTAGCTCCTGGTATGAATTGTGAAAGGAATCCCGAGCAATCACCAGCCGTCTTAATGCTTGTTAGGTAGCATAGTCCGGTGGGAGAAGGCGTTATGTGGATATTGAATGGCGTGCCTTGCCAAGACCCCCTTCCAGGTAAGGGAAATGCAAGGTATCAGCCTTGATACAAGATAGTTCGTGCTGCATTGATAAGCAAAGCGTGTCTGACAGTGGATTCAAGCTACCAGTAATATTGTGATCCCCATATTTCGTCAGGGTTCTTACAAGGGACGATGAGGGAAATCGAGTCGATTGCGTGATTCTGTTTCATTTAGTGAAGTCTAGGCAATGATGTGATTGAGCTAGTGAATTGAGAAGAATTATACTATATGTGGTCAGTATGTGTAATTTTGATCTGCCTTCTACAACCTGCATCGCTGACCATATATTGCAACCCTTTGTTGGCGTCACTGTATGACACCGCCATGGCCGAACCTGTCGACAAACCGAACGAGGCGGAGCCGTCTCCGCTGGACGTCAGCTACAGCTCTGAAAGCGCCCACATACCCAAATATAGTTGGTACAGAGGTGTCTTCTTTCAAGTAACTGTCGTAGGGTTTGCTGCGTTTGCTGCCCCTGGACTATGGAATGCCATGAACTCTGTAGGAGCTGGAGGCCAGCAAACCCCCTTTCTTGTTATGTGAGGTTCTCTCTATATTAGCACTGATTACCCGGTACGCTAACTCGAGGAAAAGGGCGGGCAACGCGTTACTATTTTCTCTCATGACAGTGACCTGCCTCACTGGAAGTATTGTTGCCAATCGATTTGGCCTCAGGAACACTCTCATCTTCGGAACAACGGGATACGTGCTCTACTCAGCTGCACTATACACCAACAATAGATACGGCGTTGAGTGGTTCATCTATGTCGGGTCTGCGGCGTGTGGAATAACCGCTGGTTTGTTTTGGTCAGCCGAGGGCGCCATTATGCTCAGCTATCCTGAGCCAGACAAGAGAGGAAAGTACCTTGCATACTGGCTTTGCTTTCGAAACAGCGGTGGAATTCTGGGTGGAATCATCAACCTGGCCTTCAATGCCAATGGCAAAACCACCGGCAAGTTGGATTGGCGAACGTACATTGTTTTTGTTGTTCTTCGTGAGTACAACTCTACGTATTGTTGAACACCAACTTACCTTGCCGTAGAATGCTTGGGCCCTGGCATTTCTTTTCTACTTTCGCCGCCAGAAAAGGTTCAACGACGGAACGGAACTCGAGTGCATACACCAGAACGTATCACTGACCTCGCAGAGCTCAAGGCTATGGGAAGAGTGGCCTTCCGGAAAGAGCTTCTTCTTCTGTACGATACCTGTCCTAAGAAAAGTCCCTTCATGGCCTTATGCTGACATTATTTTAGGACCCCCTACTTCCTCTACATCAATTGGTCTCTTCCTTATATTGGATCATACGTGTCCTTGTACTTTTCCGTCCGCGCTCGGGCTCTTGCCTCTCTTGTCTCCGCATTGGCCCAGATCGTTGCTTCGCTGCTGTTAGGGACTTTCTTGGATTGGACGCGTCTCTCGGTCAACACCAGAGCGATAAGCTCATTTGGATTCATCATGTCGCTTATCGGCGGCTGTTGGGTCTGGGGGACCATAGTTCAGCGGGAGTATAACTCCAATCCACCTGGGCTAGACTGGGTAGATGATGGTTTTGGGCGCGGCTGGGCCCTCTACATTTTCTGGCAGGTCAACTGGGCTCTTACATACAACCAAGCCTACTGGCTGATCGCAAACTTTGCAAGAGAGCCTGCGGACTTTCCCAGATTAACGAGCTATCTCCGAGCCCTTGAAAGCGCTGGGCAGTGCATCTCGTCTGGCATCAGCTCGACTTCTACGCCTGTAAGTGTTCTGACTTTTCACCATGAGACTCTACTGGTTCACTCCCTAACTGAATCGTAGCTTATTACAGCAATGGGAATCACCTTCGGACTGTGGGGAGTGGTAGCCATTCCAGCTTTCATGGTTGTTCGTAAGATTGGCATCGATTATGTTGGCATTAAGACTGAGAAGAATGAGACGGAAGACGACGATGCGGTGAAGAAACAACAGGTTATCTGAGCCTTGGATTACTCACCTTTAGACTCCAGTTAGTCTGATGGCAACAGAAACTCTTCGTTCATCCCCGCCTAATAGTAGGAGGGAAGCTCCCAGTTAGTAAACGGAGATAGCTGAAAAAAGAGTGGCTTTCTTTTAGAAAGTCAAACGAACAGAGATACAAGATAAATTTAACTGTATCTACCCTTGTTACTCTGATTTTAACCCAGCCTATCTCATGATAGCTTCTCGTCCTTTCACGCAATCCCAAAATAGCATCTCCATACAACATACAGATATAATTGCTTTCAGAGGATCGAACCGCTGCACAATACGGCTGCACACAGTGGGGGCCCAAGATCTCTGTGCTGCTCCCATAGGACGGGGAAAGCACGCTGTTCGCCAATCGGAAGCTTAGGCATCAGTTTCCTGTTTGCTTACAACCGACATAGGTCGAATAATGATCAATATGAGCACCCAGTATGACTTGATCCCTCCGAACATTGAAAACGGACCACGAACAGCTTTCCTCCAATCAAATCGCAAGCATCGTGCGAGTCTTTGGTGGAGAGAATCCTTCCTGTGAGTGCTTCCCAGCTAAGATACTCCCGTGGGATGTATGACAGCTAATGCTCGTGGTCTTTGCAGATCGGCATACTGGACCAAATCATCGTGGCGGCTGCAGGAGATATGGAATAGTATATCCTGAGTGGTCTACTATTATCAGGCTGCTATCTAGTACTATGAGTAGGTTAAAGATACGTCAACTCTCCCTCAGTCGTTTCATGGCCTAGTAGGAGTCAGCATGAAAGGTTGCTTTCAGGCGTTCAGTAAAGTCTTCCTTCATCTACGCTTGACGAACAGTATTGTTGATTACTTCCTGATGTATACCGTCTTTCCTAAAGAGAAAAAAGAGTTCTTACAGAAGCTGTCTGCCTCTGGCTGGGATACCAGATAAAAAAAGTCATATCTTACTACAGGCTTCAGGGGCACGATTGACTTACGCCATTTGCTGCCTCTCGATGTCGAGCATCTAGACCTGGAGGATCAACGACATACTAATGTTTTGGTACTTGAGTATTTACTTTAGCTAGAAAACATAGTTGATTATTTATCCTAGTTAAAGGACAGACTCTGGTTAGATGTGAGGACGCTATTAAACCGTATCGCCTCTATGAAGTGCCTAGCCTAGGTTATTCTTAATATTAGAGAGCAGTTTCTTAAGCTCACCAAGATTTAAGTTGCACATATTTAGTTAGAGATGCTCCCTACATAGCAAAAAAGGTAGCTGTTGCCTTGCTCAACAACCACGATGAACTTTGCGTCCTTGATGCTTGTCTGGTATTCCTTGATGAGGCCCATACTGGAGGCACTGGCTTGAAGCTTCCTGAGGATTCGAGAGCTGCCGTCACTTTGGGAGCCAACCTGATAAAGGATAAACATATGTAAGGTAAATATATTTCTAGCCGATACCACTGGGACTTACATGTTACAGCTTGTATAAGGATGCGGACGCCTGACAAGGGCGAATTGGTTGTGTTCTGCATATCCGAAGTAGTACAGTCCAAAACTTATACGCTACCAGCAATCGAAAAGACCTCGGTATTCGTGTCTGATCTGATTCGAACGGCAGAAAGTGATTTGGGTCGAAGCAAGCACTAGGGGAATACAAATGGCTTTACGGAAGGCTGAGGAGTTCCTGGAAGATGAAATACAGGCCTTGGAATATCTATATAGGCCTAGCACAAACACCACCATGCTGTCAGATTCGTCGCAACCGGCAGAAACCCGTGTTCCTCTGCTGTCTTCATACCCGCATTCAGGGCTCTCGGTAACACTAGCATAGCTGAGCATCTCGACGTGAACTAGTGCCCAACTGACGTTCTCGCTACAGCTGACTACACGCGAACTACCGAGTTGGCAGGGAGAATCCCGTGTACTGACTCTGATCAGAGACTAATCCAGTGGGTGTTGGCCAGCACTGGAGGTGGTCCAGCCGTTCAGCACCTCGTCATCATCAGCCCATTCGAGGCTTAGGAACTAATTCCAACCATCGCACCGTCGACACATCTTTCTGCAGCTCTACGCGCCGCGGTCAAATCTTGCCTTCTCATTGCTGAATGAAACTAATGCTCCCTTATCCACATCTCGTGCTCCCACTCCTGGAACCATGTAGCGACTTGATCGTCGGCATAGTCCCATGAGTCTGGCGGTTCATAACCCGGCGGAATGGTGACGTAGTAACGGCCCGGGGCTAGGAAATAGAATCCTGGTGGCCGCTGCTCGGGTTTCATCTTGATGATTTCGATGTAGATCCAGCGGTCCAGCCGCTTGTCCAGAAACTCTTTCCACCTCTTGTAAGCGGTACCAATTCCACCGTTTGTGTGTGTATATCGCAGTGCGATCGAATTGAGGGGCTCTGCGCTTATCGAGAGAGGCATCCTGTTGCCTAGCTGCATGTGCTCTTCTTGTAGAACGGAGAAGACGGCACCGTCGAGGACAAAGTCGGGGGTAAAGTCCCCTTGGGTGCCATCCCCAAGCTGTATGACAAGAGAGCTTGAGTCGGCGACTTGGCGGCATTCCTTTCGAGACAAGCCTTTGTTTGTTAGGTCTGGCCAAAGCATGTCCCGAGTCGACCACCCTCGTTTGGCGCGATCCCGAAGCAAGTGGCCAAAACTATCATCGAGGGGTTTAAGAGGGTAGAACTTGTGAAGCGATACGGTTGCAATGGGAAAGAGCGAGTATGCTTTGTTCCAAGAAATAATATTGGCGCCAGCTGTTGTATAAGCCGTGTTGATGATTTCCACGATGGGAAGATTGCGTGTACCTATAATATGGATCGGTCGGTCTTGGAAATTCTCACGCTTCAAGGTCGATTGTTCTCCTGACTGAATACACCAAGTTACTAAAAGGATGGCCATTCTGAATACACAAGCAACTTACCGTATGTGTCTTTGGGACGTCGGACTCCGCAGTGTACTGTTCTTCATCACGCAGATGCTTGATAAAGCCTTGTGACTTGGATCCTTGTGGGACATACACAAGCAGCGAGGGAACGTTCCACCGACCGAACTCGAGAAAGTTTCGAACAAACTCGCCGGCAATAAGCCCGTCGTGTTTCCCAAGCTCATATCGGAAGCGTACTGGGTCTTTGACGAAGGGGCCCAGTTGCTTGTTGATATTGAGCAGGCTCGGCGACTGGGACATGTAGCTGACCAGCCAGCGCAACGACCGACATGCTGCGTGGAGTGCATAGATGTCGGCAATCCCAAGATTGAATAGGATCTTGTCCACAATATACAAGCTCGGGTTCGTCGAGTTGGAGCTCAATAGCTCGATGAGCTTTGAGGCGGGGCTCTTAAATGTCGCCATCATGATGACCTGCAGTTCTGTTGAACTTGTTTGGCGATCAGGCTGCGGGGTACTTGTCCTCGTCTCGGTGCTACCATTCTCCCGTTTTCTAATTGCTCCAAATACCCAATAACGACGTGGAAGGGGATTTCGGTGAAAGGGGATGAGCTGATTGGTCTGGAAAATTGGCAAAGGGACCGAGGGGTCGTGCAGGACGTCGGGAAGTCCCGAGCGGACCGAGTCCTTGTCCCAGCCGAGGGATAGGTCACTCGATCGAAAGATGATGCAGAAACAGGCGAAGAGGCTGAATGAGTTCTATGCTAGCGCCTTGCGCAAGGGCAAGGCTGCCGGTTTCCGCAGCCTCAAGAACGAGTCGACGCTGGCAATGTATTTTAGGAGGATATTATCGCTGCCCTACGGTAACAAGATGAGAAGGGGTAGGAAGTGTCAGTCGATGAAGAAGATAAGGACAAGCGCAACTTAGAACTCAAGCACGCAATTCGCAACTTCCACGTATTTCTGATCTTTCAAACGGTCAGCGTGCCCTTCTGGTCCCCAGTATTAAGCTTCTATGCCATGCTCAGCCGGAGGGGCTTCAAACAAGGCGAGAGGAAGCGGAAGTAGAAGGAGGAGGACCCGCCCCGCGCATTAAGTCTCTATCACCAAAGATACCAAATCTCCCTCACAATGCCTCACAATGCCAAGCATCAGTGAGCAGCGCAAACGCGACCTTGACGTTAAGATCTAACGAGAATGAGACCTTAGGCAAAAGCTCGACGAACACTGAGGCATCAGTCCGGAAAACCATTCGGAGCTAGAGTGTTCTCTCCGGCTCCCGTAAGCTAACTCTTGGTTGCCGATCACAACCTCACCTCGCAACCTCGCACTTTGCAACTTCCGCCCGATAGAAATCTCTCGATATGCAGTGGGAGCGGGAAATATTGACGCATTATCCACGTATCAGGTTACTAATTTCTTCTGCCTGTACAAATCTATCACCAAGGATGAGTGCGACCGCGCTGCTGCAAAAATATCCAGAAGCCCCATATCTCCAACGTTTGTATAGGGTGAGACCAGCTACACTGTAGCAGCCACCGTCGGTCTGTGCCCGAAGGTTATCCAATTTCGTCACTCAACTATGAATCTTGGCCTTATTAACCAAGCACGACAAACTCACAAGGAGTTTGTTCCTAACTGCAAACCCCATGACATGTTAGCCAACGTCCATGTTTACAAGATGGATTTTGTCCCCGGAGTGGCCTTCTCTCGAGCCTGGCGTCACCTCCTCGCTTCTGCAATGGAACTGTATCTGCTTCGAACTGTGCAGGATTTTGCGAGGTCTGTTAAGGTGCATGGCCGTCACGTTAAGCTCCTTACTAATTAGATGGATCAACAGGCCAACGTTGGAACTGGCCCCTAACACGGCCTGCGAGTTGTTTCCCATAAATCCCGGATTCTTGATCAACTTCCCCAAACGTTGCCCGACCGCTTTGATCCAAAGCTGACCGAAGTACTGCAAAGGCTCCCGCTCCTCTTTCGGCCTGACTATCCAGTAGTACTCAATCACGATGATCTCTTAGAGATGAATATCCACGTCAATGAGGAAAACGGTCGTATTACTGGCATTGTCGACTGGGCCGATGCGAAGATAGCGCCGGTTGGCACGTCACTTGGGGATGATCTATGGTTGAGGCCTGCATTCGGGACGTGGGGTCAAACAATTCTGTAAACATAAACATATTCTCTTCTACAGTGACGGCCACAATCTTGTAGCCGATTGAAAGTGAACAAATAACAAATAAGCACGTAATTAATCCCATACCCAAGACTAGATCAAGTTGAATATTTATCCCATCTTCTGTGGATACATACGGACATGCTCTTCGCTCCGATGGCCTGTCGCTGTCGTCGCCTGGTCGCCCCAGCTTACGCTATCTTCGGTGTTTCACCTTGAAAAGGCATCGTGATCAGAAATTCCTTAATCCCTGACTGGTACAAGAAGCGGACTTCCTCCTGATTCCTCACCGTGACTGATAATCTCAGGATTTCTCTTCCATTTTGCCCAGAGTCTTATTCAGCCAGGCAAAAATGGTCCTCGTCAGCTCTTGGTAAGCACCAGTTTGGCAATGATAGCCAGCAGCCCCAGTGAAACGATGCAGAGTAGCCTTATCGCCCAGAGCATCTGCCACCTGCTTCGGCTGCCCAATCCAAGTGGGCTCAAACTCAGCATCGCCAACAAAAACGGGCATATTAATCTTATCCACGACATCTTTCAGTCCATACTGCTTGCTTTGGTTGAAAAGGCTAGAGGGCAGGTGCGTGTGGAACGCCCACAGGCCGTAATCCAGGGCCCAGGCGGAGTTGGTGGAGAGTTTCCCGGCTTCGCGCTGCGAAAGGACCTCCAGGTCGAATTGTGTGTAGTTGCCAGCCTCGTATATGGCCATCAGCTCAGAGGGCAGCATTACTGAGAATCCAGCATAAGTGTCCCAGACACCGTCGATGAGAATCGCCGCGGAAAGTCGGGGCTCAAATGCTGCTGCACGGGCTGCCAGGAAGCCGCCCCAAGAGTTACCGATAAGTGCAAGCCGGTCCTTATCCACAATGTCCGACTTTTCCAGAAGCACATAGTCTACCACAGGGGTAACAACATGCTCCCACTCCGGAATAAACCCAATATTCTGGTCTCGACGCACAGTAGGATGGCCTGGGCCTTCATAAGTTATACAATTCCACCCTCGAGCTAGGGCTGTCGCCACGAAGTAGTGGTAGGAATCCTCTTGCGCAGCGTCAAAGCCATTCCCAATAACTAACGTTGGCAGTTTGCGGTCGTGACTCTTAGATGCGGCGTACCAGATAGCCTCAATAGTGAAGTTGCCCTCTTTAGCTGGAATACGAACGCGCTGACCAGGAATAGGTAAGGCAGCTATGGCTTTGTTGAATGCTGCGGTTTGCTCTGTCCATAGGCTATTTATAAGAGGGTTGCTCCAGTTGCCATGGAGGTAGAAGTCGGTTCGACGGAAATACTGCGAGGCAGAAAACCAAGTGTCTCGAACATTGATAGGGTCGCCAGCGTTATGTGGGTTTTCAGCCTGGGCCTTGGTGTAGTTGGCGAGCTTGTAGAACCGCTCGCTAAAAGAAGCCATGTCCCCGGCTTTGAGGTCTTTAGCAGCGGCCAGGACAGGAGCGATATCCGACCCTCCCGTAAGGGCGTCGCTAAGGGCAATGAGAAGATTAAAGTTGAACGCGGAATCGGTGCTCAACGACAGTGTTGGCTCATTGTCGGTGCTGTTGGCCCCGGCTGCTTGACGACAAAGTACCAACGCAGCCAAAAGAGGGCCGGTGTAAAAGGAAAGTTTCATGGCGGAGAATGAAGACAAAGAGATCTTTCTAGAATGGTTGCAAGTTCGTCGCTGTGAAAGGAGCTTGTGTCTACTAAATAATCTTTCCTATTCATTATGGTCGTTTCGTCTCTACTTATACTTCGACGTTGCTTTCAGAGGGACACAAGCCGATCAAGGTGCAGACAGATATGCGCATAATTAGGGGAATACGGCCGAAGTAAGCTAGGCTGAAACAGGTGCATACTTTGCGACACTTGGTCATTGGAGGCGAACAGATTAGCAACTCCTAGACTATCTCTGTGTTGAAAGCTGGCTGCGCTGGATTACTCGGTATAGTCGCATTGTATAATGTGGATTCATTTGCTGCTTAGTGAGGTGTCGCATTTTTGCAACACTTTACTGGGTCTAGGCCAAGAATGGCAAGTCTGTTGCGAGTGAGATTTTAGATAGTTACTGTACAGGCAATCGAACATCGCCACAGTGCTGACGTAGCCACCACTATTGCGGGGCAGCATATCAATACAAAATTCCTCGCTCGCAAAACTGTTTCTCTTTTGGGTCTTCATCACCGGTAGACGACGTCGGAACCAATCATGGTCAACCGAGGCCCCTCCCAAGGCTGCATCACCTGCAGACAGCGGCATGTTAAGTGTGACGAAAGCAAGCCACAGTGCAAAAGATGTCTTCGCCTCGGACGCGAATGCGCAGGCTACGGGAAAAAGGGCCTTCTGGTGAGGTTCAAGAACGAGAGTGGTCGGCTTTCCGGGAGGCCAAGCGATCAAAGAACACGTGTCAACAATAGAAGCCTGGCCAAGCTGACGGCAGCAACGATGACGACGAAGGCGATGACAAAGGCGACGACAACACCAACTCAACTGGCCCCATCAGTATCTCAAGACTATACGGTAATGCTGTCGTCTCCGGCACTTGTCCAGCAGGATCTTGCTCTCTCCTTTTTTCTCACCTATGTTACTGGCATAGGTCGTAACTTGGAGTCGACTCGCGGATTCATGGAGTTCGTTCGCCCGGTCCTCGCTGCTGAACATCACAATTCAGCTTTATTCGCCGCTGTCAACGCCTCAGCGTCCCTGTTATGGGTGCTATTGGGACATCCCGGCATTTCTATTTCACGGCCAACACAATTACTCAATCAAGCTTTGCTGCGACTTCAGAAGGCAATCAGGGACCCGGAAGAACGAGGACGCGACGCGACGGTGCTCGCAGCCTTAGTGCTTCAGGCATATGAAACTATATCGGCCGTACTTGGTCAGCACCGAGCTGACGGCACACACCGCGACGGCGCATTGGCCCTGCTATTACATCGAGGCGGCGATGCAGGGGGTTCAAAGTACCATGGCAGTCTTTTAGGCAACATTTTGCACGCCAAAGTCTCCTTGTGCGTCAGGGAGAAAAGACCGTTCCCTGTGCATGGGTTCGAATGGGTTCAAACCAAAGTCATTCCTCATGTGCCCGTCAATCCAAGCTCTCTGCTCGATTTTATTGGCATTTCAGTTGCCAACCTTCAATATCAATTCCTTCGGCCATTACCGCTTCAAGAACATATGTCATATTTCGAACTGGAGGAGTGTTCCCAATGCGTTCGGGCTTTGGATACCCGGCTTCGGATGTGGCAGCAAGATGTACCACATCATTGGCACCCAAAACGAATACCGAGCGGAAAATACATCAAGTCATCTAATATCGTGTATCAGGATGCTTGTGACGTGTACCCAACTGTCCAGATTGCGAACATATGGAGCGTGTTGCGTATCTATCGCCTTATTCTCATACAAATTAAGCTCCAGCTTGCAGCCAGAATTCGCAAACTTTCTTGGGACCAAAAGCATGCTATGCAGGACGACAAGCATATGGACGACATTATGGACAGCACTAGGCACACCCGTGAGAATCAAGAACTGCTTGATTCTCTGTGCCACAGCGTCCCGTTTTACCTCGGCAACCGGAGAGTCCCTGCAGTTTTTTCCGACATGGAGAACTCAGAACTTATATTCCCTAGCTATCACGACCTACCATGCACCGATGACGCTTTTCTGAGTTACCTGGGAAGTGATTGCTACGTGTCCAGAGTTGATCATCGTCGCCATGTAATTCTCCACGGCGCCTTGCATATCATGAGTATATTGGCCTACGTCATAGGACTGTTTGCCGAAGCGCGAAGTTTGCGGGTAACCCAGACTTTTGGCCATGGGCAAAAGAATTGGATTTCAGAGCAGTTTCTCCGATCGGTCTACTTATTACGACTGATTCCAGAAGGGTCTTCGCTTGATACTGGCCACTATGATCGCGCAGTTGAGACTGAATATGATGACTTGGAGGTTTCAAAGGTTGAGGCCATGGCCAGTACTATACGACAAAGGTTGTGGACTGTAAGTGTACTTTAGTATTTGTAGGAGCTCATCGACTGGGAATGACTCCTGGTGGCCTAGTCTCGACAAAGGGACAGTGGATCAACTTTACTGGGTTCGGGGTGTCTTTAATACTGTAGGTTACAATAGAGTACCTAGTCTATACAGGCTCGCAGACTTATTAGACGTCTGGCTGACGCTGAAGAGCGCTAGGTCGTCGGCGTTATTGAGGACGAGTAACTATTGTGGCTCTGACTCGATGCGCTCGCGTACAGCCACGAACAACTCTTCGCTATCAAGCTTACTAGCTTCCTCTTAAGCAGCGTCGTAAACTTAACCAAGTATTAAGGTTGGCAAACGCTGAGTAGAGTTGCTCTTCCATAGTTGTGAATACCAAATGGTCTTAATGGTGAAATTATCCGTAGGTACTTGAATACGCTGGACCAGAGTTGGTAGGGCGGCTCTGGCCTTATCAAAGGCCACGCTTATCCCAATAACTATTGATGCGTAGGTCACCACAGGCGGCACGATTATACGCATCGGCTTGGCGAAAGTAAGTGGCCACGGAGAATCAGGCAGCTCTGACGTTAACTATGACGACGACTGACATTGAGAGCCCAAAAGAGAAACAATTTTGCGACGGCGGGACTCCTCTTTTTTTTTTTGGAAGAGTCATCCGTCGCCCCATGTCTAGCTTGTAAGCCAAGCCTGCCCGTTGGAGACCGGGAATAGAAAAGCCGCAGAATCACCTCAGTGAGCAAATGCCACGACAATATTGTGGCTGTGTCTAGAGGTTATCTAGTACGTACCGTACATGTGTGGACTGAGGGGAGATTGCGCATCTCAGGTCGCTATCGCAATAAACTTGCCATTTACGTATGTGATCGTTCATCACCTCCAACGCGTAAGTTACAAAGCATTGCAAGGCAAATGGCTAGATTTCCACCATAAAAAAAAGGACGGCTCAACGTCCCGGGTTATGCATATAAATCCGTCCTCATGCCTTTGGAATTGAAACTTCACTTACTCGAACGCATCTTATTCTTCATCCTGCCATATCTTATTCAATATCAAGTCATCAATCATGATCACCGCGGCTGTCTCCTGGATCACGATGCCTGCGCCTAGTTCGCCGTTGAGGTTGCCGCCGGGGCTCCGGCTTTCTGTGTATTCTTGGGCCATTCAACAGCTTTTTTACCATGCTGCCGGCCTTGCGTTCGAATATTGCGACTACAGCGGCACACTTGGCCGGTATAGGGTCCGTCCCGCAAAGGAGAAGTCGTACCTTGGGCTTTTACCGCGAGTGGTCTTCAACCAGTGTTTCATTCTTCTGCCAAGTATGGCAATAGCAGAGGCGACTGGATTATGTTTCACTGGCGAAACATCGCTCAACGTGGGGCGTTTCTTGTGCTCACTTCTGGCCATGGCAGTCGGTCATGATCTCATTCAGTACTCGACTCATCGATACTTGCTACATCAGTCCTCTGTTCCGCTCATGCGCGCACTTCAACACTCCGTTCACCATTCCACAGGAGCCACTCGAGCCATCAGTGCCTGCTACATGTCAGCACCAGATTTCTTCCTCGAGATTGTCCTACCATACCTGCTCCCGCTCGCGATTGTCGGAGGCGGTGGCTCTGATATCCTGTTCCACACGCTCGTTGCAGGCCTCGGTGCGGTAGGTGGAGTTTACGAACACTCAGGCTATGATTTTGGGACAGCACTGAGGCAGCCTCCGCCTCAAGGTTACGATGACAAGAGGTCACTCCGGACGGTCGTGTCGAGCATTGCCGCTGCCGCTTTGGACAATCGCGCACATAGCGAGCATCATATTCGCGCAAATGTGTCTTTCTCGGACGGCTTTGGTAGTCCAGGAATCTGTGACTGGATGTTCGGAACACGTTGGGACCTGGTATCGAAGCGTCGCAGGGATGCGGAGGTGGAATGGCAGGCTCAGCAGAAGGCTGGTAAATCTACCTAGCATAATGCGAAGGAGTTTTGCATTTTCTGAGCGTAGATTCACTTCCCCTTAAACCACTCTCGTTCACATGCGCAACATTAGAAACAAACAGTTTATCATTTAGGTTCAATACTACATGTTCTGACAAAAATGAGAGGAATGGACGAAGGCCACAGTCCCTTGCTAGGAACGCTTTAAACGAGCACCGTCACCTGAGAAATGACCTGCATGTGCGCATTCCTAACCGACAGTAGCTCGTCCACCTTTGTGTTTCTAATCTTCCAAAGCAGATCATCGAAGTCAGAAGGTAGGGACTCACTATAAAATACCAAGCTTGCCACTGGTAAAATGGAACTTGCTAGCAGTTTTACCACTCTGACCTCTATTTAGACACATAACAAGCAGACGTTTCACAATCCAGGAGACCTCTGAACTCGCGCATTTCAGCAGCTGATAGTAGTGTAGGGGTGGTCACGGGAGTCTAATAAAGAGCTCGAAGGGGTAGTTGATTGACAGACTGGGGAAGCAGCCACAGTAAACACGCAAGCCTATTGAAGGTAGTAAAAGGAAATATGATATTAAGAGTATCTCCAAGCGCGGCTCTATCTCTTCACTATCTCTTGACGGCCAAATGATCGACTACAAGGGAACCAAGCCGCACATGGAACAAGTTTCGCAGCTGGTCCCATCATATTTTCCCTACTGTACCAATAACCACTAGTATTGGCGCCCAATACCACTTCTTAAGGTCCGTACGCGGCACTTCTCGGAACTAGTGCTGGGTCCAAATACAAGAAAACTTAGCCCATGCACCTTCCCCAGTCCCCAGCTTCCATGCCCCTGGTACTGATTCCCTGTCGCCGCAGATGTGCCGAATTACAGGCATCTGATCATGTCGTGACGGGGACAGATGGGTCTCGCTTGCCCCGCACACCCTGTGAGCATCAAGTCGTAGTAGGGCAGACCGGTCCGCTCCGCGCAGATTGCTTAGAGCTGACTAGATGATCTGCGTTATCTATTCGCCCCATTGCTGCTGCATTGCAGTTGTTGGTTGTTACCGAGCTTGTAAGCTTCCTATCTTATACGATGTGGAGACCCATGAGTTGCTTGTCTGCCGGCCGGAAATGCACTGACCCATTGCTGCCTGATGCCTAGTACTAAAACAGTCATGCACTTTGCCGTCCAAACTGCACGTTGCCTTGGTCGAGCTGAGGTGGCTTAGAGACCATTCCGTCGGTATTGCAGCTCTTGGTGTTGTGGATCATTATTGTGGATCACTCTCTGCGGAATGGAGTATTGAAGCCAGACGGCAAGCGGCGCTTTCTGCCATCAAGGCACAGGCCGAATGTGACGACATAGGAGGGGTGTGGACGGGAATGGAGTTCTGGTTGACGAAAGTACCAGATCACTTCACGCAAATGTTATCGCACCAGGATCCTGCTGCTCTCATCGTGCTCGCTCGTTGGTCATTGTTAGTCAAGCGTGCCGAGCGTCACTCCTGGTTCTGGACTGGCTTGGCGGTAAAGTTACATCGCCAGATTGCCGCGGAACTCCCCAGAGACAGCGCTGTCCAGAGTCTGGTCGATGATATGACGGGTTGAAATATGCAGTAGCTTCACTGGTGAGTTGGCTAGCATCAATCTGATCTAGAAGCCCAGCTTGAGATGGCGCATACCATCTTGGGCGACCCAAGCAGGGGGACCGGTACTCGGACCGAAAGCCACTGGATCTGATCTGCAAGGATCAGTATAACAGGTATACTTATTTCTCTCTTATAAAACAGTAACTAACTGGTATTAGTATACTCTATATAAAGCTAGCTACTTGAACAAGCTTAAGTGTCTATTCTCAAGGACGTGGAAAGCAACCGCATTAACGAGAGGAGCGCGAAAGGTTGAAAATTTTCTGGGGTACTAAGCTTGGGGTGGTAACGGTTGTGACCAGGTCTGCCGAAGAGACCATCACCAACAACCTCTTCGATCGCAACAAGTAGGTAATAATGCCCTATCGCGCGCTTACACGTCGTCTGCTTCAAGAATAACCATCTCATCTTCATCCGCGTCGCATTCGAGATCATCCTCCGCTAGCTCATCCTCCAAGTCGGCCTCGATAATGTTCTCCTCACTTGCCCGGTCGCCTGCGGTGAACATCTCCCACCGATTAGAGTTGTTCTCCAGCGAAGCCGTGTCGACGCTCTTCTTCTTAAGCATCTTGAACTTGAGCTTGCGGTACCGCACGCCGATGACGCGCTCTCCCGGAGCCGTGAACGAGATGGACCGCCCCGATGACCCTCCACCGTGCAAGTTCAGCCCCATATTGGCGAAGCCCTCGGGGTCCGGTACGCCCAGTGCCTCGCCCACAGGAGCCTCCCCAGATATGGTGGCCTGCCCTTGGCGCTGTCGCTCAGCCTGGGTCTCGGCGTCCTGGACGGTGATGAGTCCCACGACCAAGAACAGTGGGGAGTCCAGCATGGCCGTCTCCATCCACTTCCGCGTGGCCTCACCAGCGACAAGGTCGCGGAAGTAGCTTCGCTGCTGCAGCAGATGATACCTTATCAGGTCGCGCGTCTCCAGCTCGTCCGAGTTGCTGCCCTCGACGGAGAGGTCGGCCGTGAAGAGCTGGGTCAGCTTCGCGCCGAGTCCTGCGTTGGCGGCGGTGGATCTGGCAGCGCGCACCGTGCCAAAGGGGCGCGGCTCGACCTCGTGCTCCGGGAGGGCGTCGTCGGTGGCGGGCCAGAAGTCGTCGCCCGGGTTGCGGACGTCGGTCGCGAGGCGGCCGATGGTTGAGCTTTTGAGGGTCAGATACCCGTTGCAGAAGACGTCGAGGGCGTGGGGGGCCATGATTGTTTCAAAGTGTAAGATGGACTGATGTAGGGACTCGGCTCACAGCCGGGGAGGGCGACCATAATATCACCCATTGCCCATGAGAGGCAACCTACTGTACCACGTAACTTGGCACATATCGACTTGGCCACAGTTGGTCACAGTTGGTGGGACTATGGCCCCCTGCTGAGCATCCATCTCAAGTGCAGCTGTCAGGCCCTGAAAGCCTCTAGCGAACCAACGAAGCCACCTGCACCGAGTCCAAGCGACCAACGGCGCGGACCGTTCCCGTCCAGCATCTTACTTCAGTGCGTAAAAAACTAGACATGTCATCTGAATCTCCCATGCTGGCATATGTATAGGTAGAGAATGACTTGGTCCATCTTGTTCCAGGTCACCAACCCTCTCTTCAGGCTGTACTTGCAGTGCGTGATCGGCCCCCTCAGCTCTCAAGTGCCCTGCTATGGATACTATTCGTCCACGTCAGTCCATAGCCTGTCAGCCGCACTCCACAATCACACTTGAGATCCATAGCACCCTGGCGCACCTGGGATTGAGCCCCCCGCTCCCCTGTGAGCAACCAAGACACTCGGTCTCCAAGACATCTTGACTCCTTTGGTACGCATGTAGAGTCAGTAAATTAATCCCAGTCTCATCTACCACATTGTCTTGACACTTGAAAAACATGCCCTCATCTCCAACGGTCGAACAAGGTCCCTCTAGCGATCGAGGACAAGACTCTGACAGCGATGGTCTTGACGAGTTCCAAAATGTAAGCGACATCATCGCTATTGTCGAACAAGCAGGCCCCGACCCAGCGCCCGAGGATGGTCGCCGAGCAGCCATCCTACACCGAGCTGGGAATGAACTGATATGGTTGTGTCGCCACAAGTTAGATGATGGTGATTCTACTGGAGTTGAAGACGGAATTGAAAACCTCCAAGTTTCCGATATGGCAGATCCCACATCCAACGTTCAAGTTCTTTCAAATCACTTCTCTCACCTATCCCAGCTTGAACGCCTGGAGAAAGGCATCCAGCTTCTCAAACGGGCTGCTGACTGCACTGCTTCCCAAGATCGATGGGCCAAGATGCGTCGCCTCCGGGACTTTGGTTTAGCGCAGGGAGACAAATACAATACGACCTGCTCCATGAATGAGATCGATGTGGCCATTGAAACTCATCGTCAGATCCTCCAACTCCTAAGTGACGAGGACGAGGATATCGACAAGATGACGGCGCGGGCGGACCTTGGCTTTGTGCTCAAGGCTCGACTGAGACATCGAGATACAGAACTCCCTCCGGGTGTGCAAGGCAGCGCAGAGGACTTGAAGGACGCCGATGAGATGGCTAGCTTGTTCATGGATGCTGCTCAGATGAGCGACAACAGCGATACAAGCAAGGCCAACTACCTGAAAAATTACGGGAATGCACTATTCTGGAAGTTTCACCGTGATCCGTCCCTCCTGGACGATCTCGATGCGGCCGTCAAAGCGCTCGACGATGCGGTGGCCTACGCCTCAACTACAGATTCAACGCGGCTCTCGCTCCTCTCAGACTTGGCCGACGCCGTCGGCGAGAGATTCCAGAGGACGGCCTGCAAAAATGACCTTCAGAAGCTGGACACTACGATCCAAGAGATAGCTGAGATGGATGCTGTGGACAACTCCATCAAAGCCATGTACCTGAACCGGATGGGATACGCATTCCGCATATTTTTTGACAACACGAGAATTATCGAGCACCTGGATAGCAGCATCCGGGCATATGATTCCACACTTCTTCTCTCCCCTGAGGGCACCTCTGGCCGAGAAATTCCTATGTCCGGCCTGGGCATGGCGCATTTTGCCCGTTACGAGGCGATCGGCCTTTCTCAGGATCTGGACAAGGCAATTGATACGTTACAGCCAGCTGCCCTGGCCGCTGAGGGCAACCGGCCACTGCGCATGGAGATACTGAACATCCTGGGCTGTGCGCTACGAGCACATTTCGAGTTGACTCAAGATCCCCACTCTCTACAGAAGGCAATGGAGAAAAACAGAGAACTGCTTGATCTCCTCGACCCTGGCAAAAACCCAGAAGAAGACGATGAGAGAACGCGGGAACGCGCAGTGACCCTGAGCAACCTAGGAGCATGCTTTCAGATTCAATTCGAAGGGGATGGTCTACCGGAAACACTGAAAGAGGCCATCGACGTCCAGCAGCAGGCCGTCGACCTGTTACCGAAGACTGATTCATCGAGGCCAGTGAGCCTTGCCGGGCTGGCAGAATCCTACAGAAGACTTTATGATACGCTGGGCAAGGTTGAAGACATAGATGTTGCAGTACGACTCGGCAAGGAAGCCCTGACTTTCACGGGACTGGATGAGCTGTATCCAATCGAGTTCCCCCTGATGCTCACTAACCTTGGCTTGGCATTGATCAAGAGGTACGAGCTGCTCGGTGTCGTCAGCGATCTCGAGGACTCGGTGCGTTATTGCAAATCCGCAGAGGAAGCATCCCGCGGCAAGCCCACAGTTCACCCACTTTGCTGCAGCAACTGCAGTTATTGCATGATTGTCAAGTTCTATCACTCGGGTGCGGTGGAAGACATCGACGAAGCGGCCGCCATGTCCAAGAAGGCCGTAGACTTGGCCTTGGGCAATCAGCGACTTTTGCCGGTGGTTCAGAACAACTTCTGCCGGTCTTCAGTCGAACAGCTTCACCTGGGATTGCCAATCGAGGTCAGTCTGGACGAGGTCTTGGCCATGACAAATGAAATGGTCACTTCAGTTCCGCCTGGGCATACAAACAGGGCACTGGTGTTGAATTGCCGCGCCGTGGTTCGTACCGAAGTGTTTGAGCAGACCGGGTCAACAGACGACTTAGAGCTCATGGTCCAGTCCCTCGAGGATGCCGTCAGGGAGTCGATGCTCAGTAATGAAATCACCCAGGCCATATACCTGAGAGATCTGGCTGAGGGTTTGGCTACGAGATTCGAATGGATTGGCGACCAGACAGACTTGGACAGAAGCTTCGAGGCTGCTAGAAAATCTATGGAGCAGATCCCCAAAACGCACCCGCAATACGTGTTGCATCTCATCACTCACGGAAGGACACTCATGGAGCGTGCAACTCATACCAGCTCAGCTGACGACTTCAACGCCGCCATAGACGTCCTCCAGCAGGCAGGACAACGCCTCCCGGAGAAACATCCCAAGAGAGCTGCATGCCTAAACAACCTTGCCACGGCTCTCGGTCTCAGGAGCTTGCTGATAGGGACGACGGACGATCTGAACGCGGCTGTCCAATCTGCAATGTCTGCTACAAGGGCCTTCTCTGGTGACTTCCCCGACAAGGCTGTCTGTTTGACCAACCTGGGTCAGATCCTCACGCAGCGGTTCTCGAGGATAGGGTGGGACGACGACATCCACATTGCGGTCGAAACTCACGCGAAAGCGCTGGAGCTGACTGCCAAGAGCCACTGGCGCTACATCACCATCTTGGAGAATCTCTCCTCGGCGCTACTGATGCGATTCCAGAAGCGTCACAACGCGCAAGACTTGGAAGAGGCAGTGAAGCACTCCAGGCAGACTCTTGAATTGTGTCCAAAGGGGAGTCCGGATCGGGCGCGATATCTTGCGAATGCGAGCAGAGCGTTGCTGGAGTTAGCAAAGTCCGAAGAGGCTTCGAGTATCGAGGAACCGACCGTCACCGGGGGTATCCTAGACGAAGCTATCGAGGATGGCGAGGAGGCAGCACGGTTGTCGGTTGGCGATGAGAGTCAGTCCGGACCCGAGATACTGCTTAGCTATGCGTCGTCTTTGGCAACGAGGTTCAAGCAGAGCAAGGAACCATCTGATAGGGAGACGGCGGTAGAGGTTTTCAGAGAGGTTCTAGACTCCCCAGGATTCCCTATCGGCCGCCGAGTCACTGCAGCAGTCTCAGCAGCCGACATTCTCTACCCAGACGATGTCGAGACAGCGAGCCGAATGCTCTCACAAGCCATCGAGTTACTACCAAGAATCATATCCCGAAGCCTCCTGCGGAGCGACCAGCAGTTCATTCTTTCTCAGATCCCCGGACTCGCAGCAGATGCTGCAGCCCTCGAGATGCGTACGAACAAGAGGGCCGACGAAGCCGTCCGCCTGCTGGAACTTGGACGCGGCGTCATCGCCGGGCTCTACATCAACGAACGGTCCGAGACGGCATATTTGGAAGATGCTCACCCTGAGCTTGCCAGAAGGTTCAAGGACGTCCAAGAACGTCTTGACAGATCAGAGGAGCACGTCCTACTGCCCGATATCAAGTCATTTCTCCAATCCCAGGCCGCCAGAAGATATGATGCAGTCCAAGAGTTCGACCGCATAGCGGCTGAGATCCGAGAAAAACCAGGTTTCGATCGGTTCCTCCTTGGTCCGCCTCCCAACGAGCTCAAGAGTCTCGCGGCAGAAGGCCCAATTGTCTACCTCAACGTTTCACGCTATGGCAGTACCGCGCTCGTCGTCACGAAAGAGAAAATCCACCCTTGCCCCCTTGAGCGGCTGCAGTACGACGACGTTGTTGCCAAGGCGGAAAAACTCGTCGATATCAGGGACAACGACAGCCCCGTCACGCGACGGGTCAACAACTTGGCCTTGTCCAAGATCCTTCAGTGGCTGTGGGATGATATAGTGGGGGATATTCTCCAATACTTGAACTTTACCAATACGCCGGAATCCGAAGATGAGTGGCCGAGGATATGGTGGATTCCCGTGGGACTCCTCAGTCTGTTCCCGATACAAGTTGCGGGACGTCAGAAAGGGGACATGTCGGCGCTGGATCGGGTCATATCCAGCTATGCCACAACAGCCAGATCGCTTGGCCTTTCCCGAGAGAGAATCTCGGCTCTCAACATGCAGGATCCCGTGGCCCAACCTCCAGAAGCATGTCTGGTGAGCATGAAGACGACTCCTCAGCGAACGGATCTCTCCCACGCAGAAGCCGAGATCAAAGCCATCGCCGAACTGCTTCCCATCACAAAGACGGTCCTGGCCCAGCCGAAGAAGGCTCAGGTCCTGGAGTCGCTCCAGCGCAGCTCTATAATCCACTTTGCGTGCCACGGCGAGATGCACGCCAACCCGTCCCTGAGCCGCGTCCTCTTCAGCGACTGGGAGGATGACCTCTTCTCGGTGCACGACATGGCCAGGACGAACCTCGTGCGGCAGGCAAGGCTGGCCTATCTCTCTGCTTGCCACGCCGGAACTAGCAAGGACATGTTTCTGCTCGACGAGGCCATGAACATGGCAGGCGCTTGTCAGCTGGCTGGGTTTCCCGCTGTCATCGGCACGCTCTGGAAGGTGTTGGATCAATACGCGCCGACTGTTGCCCATGACGTCTACACGAGAATGCTAGACCAGGGCTCGTTGGACGTCAGTCGGGCAGCGCGAGCCTTGCATTTTGCCTTGCGTAGCCTCAAGTCGCTCTCTGAGGGGCCAAGAGGCAAGGCCAATCCTGTTGCTTGGGCTCCGTATATTTACGTCGGTGTATGATGGCAATAGAGGGATAGGTAGGAGGAGTAGAATTTCTTCCCTTAACTAGGCGAGGGGATATAGTATTACCAAGATACCTTGCTAATATAGGCTAATTTGTCGATGAGGTATGTTGAAGGATTGTTTGGCTTGCGGGTGATATCGGTATCGAGTTTCTGGATGGCAATGGTTGAGGGCCAGCGACGTGCCTCATAAAAACCCGAGGAACTATCTATGAGTAGGCATGCTGACTATGAATTTGATATAAACTTAGAAAAATAAAGGGAACAAAATAACTAACGTATATGTCACCCATGCGTCGCATCCAACTATGTGTCGCACTTTTTATAACCTTTAAAATTAAAACTTTAATAAAAATATAATAAAGTATTAAATTAATTAAAACTAAT